>JAEIIH010019888.1:0-15528 GCA_018904745.1 Drosophila orosa | reverse complement strand
TCCTTCACTGCGTTGCAAACTTCTGACTAAAATTATAATACCCTGCAAGGGTTTAAAAATGCAATTGTTGTTGTTTTTGCTTAAATGCTTATTTAGCACGCATTTGTAACAGCACATAGTGGCATAAATATACATATATTTGTATGTATTTGTTGTTATTATTATTATTGTTTTACCCCAAACACCCACGCTCAATCGTAACGTCAGCACCAAAACATACAGTGCAATGTGCGTCTATAGAAATTGAATTTTCCAATAGGTTTTTGTTTAAATGGCGGCACTAAAACTTTTCTTTTAAATCAATAATTTTTTTTACATATGGAGATACAAATATGTATTAAGAAAGAAAATAAAGAAATCAAAAATTTGCTTTAATATATTTATATTTATATTATTTCCAGTATTGTACCCGACATTGTGATCCACTGTGCGAATTTTTTCAAGTTCATTATAAACAAAACGTAAATATTATTAAATTGTGTGCAAACGCAGAGCGCGTTGCACGTGCTGGCTTCGTATGTATGTTTGTATGGATACATACAAGCATATATGTATGTGTGTGTGTGTGTGCGTAGGGGCGCGTGTGCGCGTGGGTGTGAGGGAGCGATGGGCGAGTGTATTGAACTCTTGCTGCATTTTTTGCACAATTTTTTCGCCTTTTAATCGCTTGCGTCGCCGTGTTTTCATATTTCTGCACTCTTTTTACAATTGTTGTGAGGGTCGAAATGCGATCGAATTTATGGATTTAAAAGGGAAGCTGACGGCTGGGATCAGCCAATTTACAATGCTCTTCTTCGGCAGGGCAGCTGACACCTTTGCACTCTTGACCCTTTGACTCACCCCCCACCTCTGTCTCTTCTCAAGGCGGTCAACTGAAACGCCGAAAGTTGTTGCTCATCTCTCTGCCCTTCAAGACACTGTGAGAAAAACCAGAGCAAATGGAAATTAGGGGAGGGTAAAAATAAATTCTTGAATAGTTTTTTGTGAAATTTGTATAAGTTATTAATATTATCATTTTGTAATTATCCAAATAGTATTTTAATATGAATCACTTCACTTTTCGATTAAGGCCGCTTTTGTAGTACACTGTAAATATTTCTTCATAAATGCAGCAGTGTAATTTGAAAACGAAACACTTGGGTGATATTTGGTTTACGAATTTCCCTCAGTGCGTTGATGTTAATTTGAATGTTTGCTGATTGCCGATGACGCACCCCGAAAAGGCGCAAAGGTGAAAATGTGAAAAGGGACCGGGAAAGAAGAGACCCGATCGTCTCCGACTTCCGTTTTGGGCAAAGTTTGAGGTTAAGGTTGAGGAACTGCCCAGGAAGTGTCCGCACGGGGGTTAATGGAATAGATGTGACTGTGCACATGAATATACAAATATACTGTACATACATGCAAACATACATATGTACATAAGAATGTATGAATGCGCCTGTGTCTGTGGCTGTGATGGTTCACCTTTAGATGAAATCATCTCCCCCGCAAATACATACATACATATACACATACATACATACATATGTATGTACATGTGTAGAAAAATATGTGAGTTGCGTTAGAGCGGGAGGAAAATGGTGCGGTCTAGGAGAAGCCAACAATCAGGTGACCAATGGCAACGGGATTTACCCAAAATCCAAAATGCATCCAAACAAATACATATGTACATATGTATGTACTCACATACTTACGTATGTATTACATATAAACATAGGCATCTGTGTGCATGTGTGCGGGTGCTGTGTACAGTGGAGTCCCTTCAATTGCACGCCAAAATTAAGCGTTTTTCTGCTCGATATAAATGCTAATTGTAATATTAACGAAACTGATGAAATGGCAACAACCTTATCTTAGTTATAAATTTTATTGATTTCTCTTTCTAGTGACAATCATTTTTAGCCTATTCAAAGCTATTTATGTACATACATATGTATGTATGTATAATGCAAACACTTTTTGATTTTGATTGAATCAGAATCAGGCAAAAATATTCATACATATGTACATTACATACATACATACATAAATGTATAGAGATCTACATATGTATGTATGTATGAAACAGAAAACATACAGCAAGAAACAGTCAATTAAGACACTGAAATCGAAAATTATTTGTTGTCTGCATGCAAAAGTAAACACCTTCTGTTTACTTTTATTACTTCCTTTTTAATGCATAATGATTTTTTGGTGCTTGCTTAATTATTTTGTGAAAAAAACATCAACTCACAGAAAATTAATAAGACAATCAAATCTAAGATAAACACAGCATTTGTTTTGACCGAAATTTAAAACTTTTAAAACGGTTTTTCTGGAAACTTTAACTTATGAAAGCTTCTCAGAAAAGGTTCACAATTTGTGATTAAAGAAGTGTTGTTTTTGTTTTTAATATTTTAAACTTGCATAGTTTTTGTTGAACTTAATTTACGCCTAAAATATTTTTTGTTTATTTTTTTATTTTTATTGCGATAAATAAAAGATTATTGGGCTGGCGTATGTACACATCATATGTACATTAAAAAATACATATGTATGTCAAAACATTGTATAAGAGCCTTTAAATTTTAGTTTGCTTAACCAATCCTCCAAAAATCAATTATAATCTTAGGGGAATATTCTATTAAAGAATATACATATTCCCTTTTTAGGGGAATATTCTATTAAAGATATTTTTAATAGAATATTTCCCTGATACTTCAGCAGAAAATCACTTAAATATACATTCATATGTAAATAATGTAATTTTTGTTTTCTTGGAAAAAAAAAAGAGTATTGTTCAGGAAGTTAAAATTGAACTTCCTTTGAAGTCCGATAAATAACAGCTTTGCAGTGCCCACTGTACAAAAAACTAGCCGCAAGAGGAAGAGGAGGAGGAGGATGAGAAACAAGAAACAGAAGTCTTCTGCTGCGTCAACGCCTTCTCTACTCTTCTCTGCTCTGCTCTTCTCCTGCAAGATGAGAGAGGAGAAAAAGCAGATATGTCCCTTCTCGCTCTAGCTCACACGCACATGCGTGCGCCCCTCCAAATGCGAGTGTGTGTGTGTGTAATCCTATTTGCGCCCAAAAATAAAACGACGTAGAGGCAAGAAAGAAAAATCCAACAAAGAAGCAGAAGCTGCCATTGCGTCGACTTCGCTGTCGGCGTCTCGAGTTAGCGCGCCGCACGCGGACTCTCTCTCTGCAGTTTTATCTAACCCACACCAAAGAGGGAAAGCACGCACACCACGACACACATCTGCCAGAGCAGAGCAGAGCAGAGCAGAGGAAGGAGAGAGCAGAGCAGAGTAGAGCAGATAACTGCGCTCGCTCTCGCCCAACTCGTCGCAGCAGCGACGGAGGCAGAGCGGCAGAGCAGCACAGAGCGGAGCGACGTGCGCTTTTATAAATACAACTTGGTAGATACACCATCTACACAGTCGTTCATCTTCTGCCCGAACGGTAAACGGTTGCGCTGCGGCTGCGCTCAGAACTCTCGTGCGCGTCAACGCGAAAGCATCTGCGGCGCCTCCTGAAAAAACTAACTGCCGTACAGCCAGCGAATGACCAGCAAACATTGCTTGACGACAAATACAAAAATAAAATACAAGAGTTCTCCAAAATAAAAAATATACAACTAAGAAACAAACAAAAAGTACAACGAACACTCTGAGTGCTACACACATTTTTTTTAAGTTGCAATTTGGATTACCACGACGACAGCACAAACCAAATTTTTTTTAAGTTACCAAAGATGTGTGATCAGTGAAAACGGAAGTGCTACAAGAAAAGTACCAAAACCCCATAAACCACACAACGAAAACGATAAAGGAATAAATAAAAACCCTTGCAGTAAGTAAGTGATTTTTTAAATCGGATATTTAAGGACTGCGGTTAATTTTTAGTGATACTTTTTGTTCGAAATTCACGTATTAAGTCCCCACACCACGACATCCGCGAGGGGAAATGAGAGCTAAATGTGAAATATATTGCAACCTTTTTAAGTTTACATAAATTTAAAATAAGAATGAAAATCATTATGTTTTAATTATAGTAGGCTAAAAACAATCAATAATACTTACAACCTTAATAAAATAAATAGCTTACAATCTATATTTGTAGAAAGTGCCATATGTAAGGGCAAAAGCTTCAGGAATTCCAGTGTCAGATAATATCCAATCAGTTTATATCCATTCAAAATTTCCTCCAGAGCATCGCTCGTTTAGGATCCGCAGATATAAAATATCCTAATATTACCAATTTGTTATTATCTTATTATTCTGCGTATGTTTTTTTCCGACGCCAATCATCAAGATATTGAGAGGCAGGTTCCTGAGCAAGAGGCGCCTTATATTCTCTGTCAAAGTTTTCCAAATCTTTAAGAACTCTCTCTCTTGTTCCATATCGTCATACTACAATTTTAAAGCTGTCTACTATTGAATTTATTGAAAGAAATCTTGTAATTTAATTTACATTACAACCAGAGAGAGAAAAAAACACTCACCACCTGAACTTGTATAATGATCTCATTCCCACCTTACCCAATTTTCAATGAGCTCAAATTTTGTTTTGATTTTTTACGTCTTTTTTGTTTAATATTGCAAATTGCGTGATGTTTCAATAAATGTAATTTTTGAGGGCTTTTCCTCCCTTGAAAAGCCCGGTCGAACCTATATATTTGGGTCAAGTTCTGCGCCTGCAATTAGCGCGGTCAAAAAATTAACCATGACCGATGGGCTCAACACCCTTGAACTCTTGACACACAGAGTCCAAAAGGCGAGAAAACAAACCAGAACCAGGGGATCGGATCCGGGGATGATGATGGGTTCCCTGTAGAGTTTCGAGTTTAGGGTTAACGCAGACTGATGATCTGTTTAATATGGGGTGCTATGTGCCAAACGGTTCACTTCACTCGGCATTGTGTCGATCGCCGCTTGTGTTATTAGTTTCACCTATTTTTATACCAACTAGAACTCGTTCATTGATAAATCCCGGGGTCATAAAGGTGTGTGATTTCGATTCCGATTCTGATTCCCCGCCCAAAAGTCGCCCCCGAGGAAGGAAAGGGAATCGAAGTCTTTATCTCAATGACTTATCGTGACTCATGGCGAAATTGAAATCAGCCAACCAAAATGAAAGGCCAAACCGAAAAGCCAATGGACAACAAACAACTAACACTTGTACAAATGCGAAAAAATATACATGTGCAGATACATATGAATTTATATATATGAATGTATGCACATACGTTGGGGGTTCGTTCGCTGTTATCGGTAGCAATTTTTGATCAGCCTCTGGGGTTTTCACTGCGCAAGTTGGCAGGATTTCCAAAATTGATCCACTTCAACGAAAGCAGCAGCAACAAAGGCAACGGCAATTAGAACACAACTAATAGTCATAGCCTTGATAACGGTAAAATGTTAATGAGTGTGCCCACATTCTTGGCGAGCAAAAACAAACGGCACAGCAACACAAACACATGAGATAAGCGATAGTGGGGGCACTGCCAGATGCATATTGAATTCGCCTCCTTGAGTGCGGCAGCATTGCCAAATGCGAGCCAGATCCATGGAGGATTCCCTCTTTCGCCCCATTTGCGACAGACGCCAATTCCTCTTATTGGAGATTCGCGCAAAGAGCGATTTCGTTTCTGTTTTATTGTTAGCAATGTTTATTATTTTGTAGTCTCGTTTTACATTTGCTTTTGCTGTGTTCGATCAACTGTTTACGGGGCGGCTGACTCAAGATGCGTTCTTGAATTACACGGCAATCAGAAGAATGCAGTCGGCATTGCGTTATCCTCGTTCCCGGTTATCATTTCAAAGCTGCAAAAGTAGTCTTCTGTATCCAGTAAACACAGCAAAAAACCTTTTTAAATTCCCATTCGATCAAGATGATCTTGTAAGCAGTGGAAAAACGATAAGAAAATCACTTCTAATTCAATTAAAACCAGATTCAGCAAATCCGAAATCTAAGCTTGAATTTATGTTTCGAAATGAGTTTTCAGGCCTTTCATAATAAATATATGTACATAGAATTAGGCCGCTGGGTATTGTGTACTTTTTACCATAGGAACACTAGAATGATGTATTATATTTATTATAATTGTTATATTTGGCAGTTTACCATATTTTATAGGTGATTTATTTGCTATTGGTGTATTCTGGTCCAATTAAATAAATAAACAGACTTGTCGAGCTGGGGAATACATTTTCGAATTGAGTTTATAGCTCCAAAAAATAATACGTACCAATCCTGACATGACATTCCCATCACTAGGCGATACTATTCTCGATATTGTTCGATATTGCCAAATGTTGTTTTATTAATCCCCTTTTGTTTGCTTGACAGACAAGTGACAATAGCAAAAGCACACACAAAAAACTGCTCTCTCTAACCTTACTCCTGCTCTCGCTCTTTTTTGCCATCTCTCTCAAGAATAGCAACGCAAAGAAGAAACCGGGAACAATGCTCGCGACGCAGCAACAACAACAACCGCAGCCCGGCAGTGGCAGCAGCAGCAGCAGCAGCAACAATAACGTAGCCACCGCCACCACCCACACAAAGATGAACAGCAACAACACAGACACAGTAGAGATGGAGCGGAAGCGGAGAGAGTCCACAACGTCAGAATCCTCTCTCGAGCATCTCGACCTCGGCCGAACGCCAAAGAAGCTCAGCGGCAGCACCGGTGCCGCGCAGTCGACATCGACGCCGCACGAGGTGGCAGCGACGTCGCGCAAGCGCAAGCTGCGCCAACTGCAGCAGCAGCACCACCACCAGCAAAGTCGGGATCTCCATCTCCTCAGCGATGAGGACGAGGACGAGGAGGAAGCACGTCCCCTCAATCGGCACAAGCAGCGACGAGGCGCCGCCGCCGCCGCCCAGGGATCCTCCTCCGCCTCCGCATCCGCCTCCATTGTGGTGGACTACTCCGGCGGCGATGCCAGTTCGCTGCGCAAGAAGTTCCGTCTCAATCGCTCCGCGGCCAGTCTCTCGGAATCGGGATTCGTGGACGCCAGCAGCACTGCCCACAGCGGCTATCTGGGCAACAACAGCAGCAGCGCCAGCACCAGCCTGGCAGTGCCTTCTGTTCCCACATCCTCCGCCGGGGGAGCAGCTGCCTCCGCCTCGAGTAGCAGCACCAGCACCAGCAGCAACAGCAGCAGCAGCATCGGCGGCGGTTCCGGCGGTTCCTCGCCGCAGGGCCTGTGCCTCTCCAGCGGCGAGTCGGGCATCGGTGCAGGCGACGAGCACATGAAATACCTGTGCCCCATCTGCGAGGTGGTCTCCGCCACGCCCCACGAGTTCACCAATCACATCCGCTGCCACAACTATGCCAACGGGGACACGGAGAACTTCACCTGCCGCATCTGCTCCAAGGTAAGTGATCCCATTGGGGAGAAAAAACCACACGGGGCATGTTTGGATTTTAGATAAATGGATGAAAAATGAAGACAAATTAGGGAACGATAGAATTTACGTTTTTAAATCTGAAGCAGTAAGCTTAAAGTTTTAATTACAGCTGCAAGCAGTGTAGGAATTTAAATATAAAGCCAGTAAATATTTATTTATTTGTTTTATGTATTTAAAATGATAGAAGTCATTAGGATAATAATTTAATTCAATAGAATGCCTAATTTTTGAATGGAAAGGTGTTTCCTAGGGTGGTTTCTCGCTAGTTTCCCCTATTTAAGTACCCTTTCCTGGAATAGACAGGTGTCTATCCTGGCATGGGGATCTCTTAATGGCTTTTCTTCTCTCACACAATTACTCACCTGTGCTCCCCCTTTCTCTCTCTTCCTCTCTCTCTCTCTCTCCACCAATCGCTCAAAAACAGGTGTTATCTTCGGCCTCATCCCTGGACAGACACGTGCTGGTGCATACGGGCGAGCGGCCGTTCAACTGTCGGTACTGCCACCTGACCTTCACCACCAACGGCAATATGCACCGCCACATGCGCACTCACAAGCAGCACCAGACGGCGCAGTCCCAGTCCCAGTCCCAATCCCAATCCCAGTCCCAGTCGCAAGCCCAATCCCAGCTGCAGCGCCGTCAACAGCAGCAGCAGCAGCAGCAGCAGCAACAGCAGCAGACTCTGGCCAGCTCCATGCCTGTGCGGGCTGAGAGCTATGAAAGCGATGCCAGCTGTTCCACTGATGTGTCCAGCGGCAACAGTCGCAGTCGCAGCAGCAGCTCCCTCCACAACAACAACAACAACTCCCACAAGGCTACCAACAACAACAACAGGAACAGCAAGCTGGAGCAGGAGGAGATGCAGGAGCTGGAGCTGGAGGAGGACAAGCAGCAGCTGCAGCGTCGCCTGAAGACGACCATCAACAACAATGTCATCGATGCCGAGAACCATGCGGAGGAAGATCTGCGTGGCGAGGAGGAGGATGCCGACGATGCCGATGACGTGGCCATGCTTACAAGCACACCCGATGTTGCCACACTGCTGGCAGGAGCCAGTGCCTCCGGTGCTGCCTCCCGTTCGCCCTCGCCCTCGCCACCCGGCTCGCCCGCTCTGCTTTTGAGTTGCCCCGCCTGCGGAGCCTCCGATTTCGAGACCCTGCCTGCCCTGTGCGCCCATTTGGATGCCCGGCACTCGGATATACCGGCCAAGTGCCGCGACTGCGAGGTGATCTTTGCCAGCCATCGCCAGCTGCAGGCCCACTGCTGCAGGGGATCTTCTTTGGGAGTGGGACTGCCGCCTATGCTGGGCGCCAGCAGTTCGCCGCTGCACGGCGACGAGGATGCCGAAGACGAGGAGGAGGCGGATCGCGACGACGATGAGGAAGTGGAGCAAAAGCGCGACGACTTCTTCCACAAGCTGTACCTCAAGGGAGCATCGACAGCGGGTGGCAACGGTGGTGGTGGCGGCGGCATCATTTCGCATCCGCCGTCGCCCATTAAGCACGAGCCGGCGGACAGCAAGGATCTGGCCGATATACAGAGCATCCTGAACATGACCAGCTCCAGCTGCACCAGCAGCTTCCTGCGCAACTTCGAGCAGTCGGTTAACACGCCCAGCTCCAGCCAATACAGCTTGGATGGACGCGACCAGGAGGAGGAGGCCCAGGATGCCTTCACCTCGGAATTCCGGCGGATGAAGCTGCGCGGTGAGTTCCCCTGCAAACTCTGCACCGCCGTTTTTCCGAATCTGCGCGCTCTCAAGGGCCACAACCGGGTGCACCTCGGAGCGGTCGGACCCGCGGGACCCTTCCGCTGCAACATGTGTCCCTACGCCGTCTGCGACAAGGCGGCGCTGGTGCGGCACATGCGCACCCACAACGGCGACCGTCCGTACGAGTGCGCCGTCTGCAACTACGCCTTCACCACCAAGGCCAACTGCGAGCGCCACCTGAGGAACCGGCACGGCAAGACCAGTCGCGAGGAGGTAAAGCGCGCCATCGTCTACCATCCCGCCGAGGACGCCGGCTGCGAGGACAGCAAGTCGCGGCTGGGTGAGGATCTGGCCGATATGAGCTTCCGCTCAATAAGCCCGACGCCGCCGCCACCGCCGCCGCCAGTGGGTGAGAGCAGCAGCTCCCAGCTGAAGCACATGCTCATGGGCGAGCAGCAGCATCATTCCCAGTCCCATCCCCATCATAATCATCACCATCCGGTGGCGCCAGCTCAGCCGCCGCTAAAGATTCAGGTGAAGAGCCTGGACCAGCTGGTGGACAAGAAGCCAGCGACAGTTCAACAGCCGGAGAAGAGCTCCGCCTTGGACTTTAGCATGGATGTGTTGGATCTCAGCAAGAAGCCAACGGGTGCAGCGACGACGCCCACGCCCACGGCCACACCCACGCCCTCCCTCACGCCGGCGCCCCTCGGTACGGCTGCAGTGGTTGCGCCGGCTGCCGATCTGGCCGCCGCCTTGGAGCAGCAGCAGTTGCTCCTGGCACAGCAGCAACTCTTTGGCGGTGCCGGTGACGCTGCCTCCCAGTACATGCAGCAGTTATTCCGCAGCCTGGTGTTCCAGTCCCAGACGCCCGGCTTCTCCTTCTTCCCGTTCATGGCGCCACCGCCGCCAGAGGTGAGCCAAGAGAAGCCGCCCCTGGTGAGTCCGCCATCGCGGATGAACCCACTGCCCGTGGGCGTGGGCGTTGGTGTGCCAGTGCCGCCCGGCGGACCCGTCAAAATGGTTATCAAGAACGGCGTGCTGATGCCCAAGCAAAAGCAGCGTCGCTACCGCACCGAACGTCCCTTCGCCTGCGAGCACTGCTCCGCCCGGTTCACGCTGCGCTCCAACATGGAGCGACACGTGAAGCAGCAGCATCCGCAGTTCTACGCCCAGCGACAGCGCAGCGGTCACCACGTGATGAGGGGCAGGGGCGCTTCGAATGCCGCCGCTGCTGCTGCTGCTGCCGCTGCTGCAGCGGCTGCCATGGGTCCCGCGGGGGGATCGTCCCATCATCATGCTCACGCCCACACCCATGGGCACAACCACAGCCACAGCCACAACCATGGCCATGGACATGGACATGCTCCCATCTCAGAGCAGGTGAAGTACGCCATTTTGGCGCAGCAGCTGAAGGCGCACAAGAACACCGATCTGCTGCAGCAGGCCCTGGCCCACGGCTCCAGCAGTGTGGCGGGCAATCCCCTCCTGCACTTCGGCTATCCACTGGGCCACGCGCCCGGCGCTCCGCATGTGAACAGCCAGGGAAACGGCCAGACGCCCATGGCCATGGACGATGATGAGCCCAAGTTGATCATCGATGAGGATGACAACGAGCACGACCTCGAAGTGGAGCCCGATGATGTGGATGACTACGAGGACGAGGAAGATGAGGAGGAGGACGAACCTGAGGATGAGCCGGAGGTGATTCTGGACGAGCCCCACGCCGTGGCGGTCGTTGAACAGGAGGAGGCGCCGGAGGAGGAGGAGGAGGAGGAGGAGCTACCCAAGCCCCTGGAGCAGCTTAGCACAATGTCCAAGTCCAGCCCCAGTCAAAACGAGGCTGCCCAGAAGATGGCAGAGACCATCCTGGAGCAGGCCATCAAGGCTGGCAAGCAGCCATCCGCGACGTCTCCGCCGTCCGCCGCGGCATCCTCCGTCCAGGAGGAGAATCCCCCAACAGCCGTAACGCCACCGGCTGCCATGCAGGAACCCAGCAGTAATCCCAGCAGCCTGAAGACCATGATAGCCCAGGCCGAGTCCGTTGGCAAGTCGCTGAAGGAGGTGGCTAGCTCGCCGTTCAAGGACGAGTCCCAAGACTTGGTGCCGGTGGCCAAGCTGGTGGACAACGCCACCAGCCAGAACATGAGCTTCAACAGCTACTTCCGACCCAGCGACGTGGCCAATCACATGGAGCAGAGCGACGAGGAGGGCCTGGTGGCCTCCGGCAGTGCCAGCGAGAGCAACAACAGCGGCACAGAGGACGTCACCAGCTCCAGTTCGAGCAGCGAGCCGAAGAAGAAGTCCGCCTACAGCCTGGCCCCCAACCGCGTCTCTTGCCCATACTGCCAGCGCATGTTTCCGTGGAGCAGCTCCCTGCGCCGCCACATCCTCACGCACACCGGCCAGAAGCCCTTCAAGTGCTCCCACTGCCCGCTGCTCTTCACCACCAAGAGCAACTGCGACCGCCATCTGCTGCGCAAGCACGGCAACGTCGAGTCCGCCATGTCGGTCTATGTGCCCACCGAGGATGTTAGCGAGCCGATACCGGTGCCCAAGTCGGTGGAGGAGATCGAGCTGGAGGAGCAGCGTCGCCGCCAGGAGGCGGAGCGCGAAAGGGAGCGCGAGCTGGAGCGTGAGCGTGAGCTAGAGCGTGAGCGAGAGCTGGAGCGGGAGCGTGAACTGGAGAAGGAGAAGGAGCGCGATCGTCAGCAGCTAATCCATAAGCTGGCCGCCCAGATGAGTGCCGCCGCGGCAGCTGCTGCTGCCGCCGCTGCTGTCTCGTGTGCCTCGCCGGGCAATGGCTGCTCTGCTGTAGCCGGAGGCGATCTTTCGGCTGGCGGTGATTTGCCTTACAAGTGCCACCTGTGCGAGGGCTCCTTTGCCGAGCGGCTGCAATGCCTGGAGCACATCAAGCAGACGCATGCCCACGAGTTCGCCCTGCTCCTGGCCAAGGGGGCCATCGAGAACGAGTCGTTGCACTCCACCGACCCATCACACCCCCAGCAGCCGCAGCAGCACCAGCACTCGGACGATGAGGCCACCAATGGCCTGGGACGTGGCAAATATCCGGATTATAGCAACCGAAAGGTGATCTGCGCCTTCTGTGTGCGCCGCTTCTGGTCCACCGAGGATCTCCGGCGCCACATGCGCACCCATTCCGGCGAACGGCCTTTCCAGTGCGAGACCTGCCTGCGCAAGTTCACCCTCAAGCACAGCATGCTGCGCCACATGAAGAAGCACAGTGGACGGGCCCACAATGGGGGGGATACGCCCGGCTCCGATTGCTCCGACGATGAGCAGGCGATGAGCAGTCCGCCCGGGACACCAGCTCCCTCTCCCATGCCGCTCCCCTCCAGCACCAACAACAACAACAGCTGCCACAATAATAACAACAACAATAATAACAACAACAACAATAACAACAACAAGCTGGGCCTGAAGCTGCCCAAGCTGCACGAGCTGCTGGACAAGGCGAACGAGTGGCGGGCGAGTCGGCTGGGCGAGCACAAGGAGAACCTTGGCGAGGCAACGCCCTCGGGAGCGGCGGCAGCCGGTTCGGATCTGATTGGAAACCTTTTGGGGATCAGCGATCAAGGCATACTCAACAAGCTGCTATCCTCCGCCGACGAGGCGGCCAAGCTCCTGGGCGTGGACAACAAGTGAGGAGTAGGGAGTCAGTATCAAGAGCCATATATTCTGGACGAGAGCGCAACGAGTCGCAAACGAAGCAGTTTTACCGCCTTACTTATGTATACCAAAGCTTAAATAGTTTTCAGTAATTTGTAGTCTTAACGAAAAACGAAACAAAGTTTTTAAACATTCCCCAATTTTTTTTTTTTTTTTGAGACCTTATGTTATGCCAACCATTGTTTTAAGCGGTTTAACCAAAACAAACAACTTAAAAGCTAATCAAAATCCTTGGAGACAAACCAATACACATTTTTTTAACCATTTTTTTTTTGTCTAGACTTAATACAAACTATAAATAATTTACAAATAGAGTTAAGTAGCTGAAAAACAAAGGACAAAATATTATGTACGAAAAAAACAACGAACATTTTTGCATCATGACAACAAGAACAAGAAAAGACTTGACACCAAACACAAAAAAAGAGAAAATACACGGCTAAACTAGAAAATAGTAAATAAAATACATAATATGTACATTAAAAATAGTGGACTTGAGAAACCGCAGCGTGGCTTAAACTTTATTATTTAAGAAAAAAGAAAACACAACCAAGTGTTTAGTCAAGAAGAAAAACAACTACTTTGTAAGCTCTCTAGACTCTAGGCCTTTTTTGTTTAGGATCTTATATAAACTTATTTAACGAAACTCATTCACGGCACCTACAAACCTACCACATACCACACACACTAAATATTATAGCTATTTAAATATACAGCATACGAAAGAATAATTACAATTTAGTGGACTTCTTACAGCAATAACCAAAGCATTTCGCGTATGTAGCGTTGTTTAAGCTAAAAATAAACGGAAAATAAACGAAATTAAATTTACCTAACCATTGCATGCCTATAAATATACATAATATATAAAGATATATTTTATCAAATATATAAGTAATACGTTTAATGTGAAAGAAGGCAGAAACTACTGAACAAATTAAACTATGTATTTAGCGTTTATAAAATTGTACTTAAACAAACAAGAACCCCGCAAAAAGTGTACTTAATTGTAAAGACATACACGCAACGAAAAAGGATTTACAAATTGAATTCAAATAAAAAATAATGATGAAAGAACAAGTTATCTGACAATGATGTCCGTTTCATTTGGGAGATTTTTTAGTTTACAAAAATTGCGGTATTTACTAAGTCTGGATCCAGCATTTGCACTTTATAATTGCGAGTAATTAAAATAAAGGCAGTCTTATAATTTTTAAATAAAAGTAATGGCGCGAAGTGGCTTTTATATCGATATCGCCCGACTAAGCTATTATCGATATTTCTGAAGGCAATCGATTCATCGGGCATAATAATCGCACCACTGCCCTGGATTTTTCAACTATCGAATAAAAGTGACGAGATTCAGACTATACGTATTTAGGTATCCAATCTTCCAATCTTTCTATCTTCCAATTCTCTTCGCACCTCGTGTATTAGGGGTAGAAATAAACAATTAAGCATTATTCGTTTCTTCCGATAGTACCGATAATTATCGTCTCTTTCGCCTTAAACCTAGTACTAAGATAAGCTAAATAGCAAGCGGAAAAACTCTATATAGAAAAAACGGAGCAAAATGAAAAGGAAGAAATTTCCCATTTTTCGCTTGCTTGGGTAAAAATATAAATTTAATATTGCGAACGAAAAATGTAAAGCGTTGCCAGATCAAACAACTAAACAGCTGTGATTGTGTGAGCAAAAATAAATGAATTTTATATATTTTGAAAGACAAGATTAGTGGGATGGAAATTCAAAAAATAAAACATTGCTCGCAAAGAGCGATTTTCCATACGGCAGGAGAACTTTGACTTAATAAATGCCGTAATGACAAGGCTCATTATATGAGATTTAACTCACAAGAGAAATTTTAATTACGCAAATAATCTGTTAATATTTTAATTTATGTTAGGATTAGGCTTTAAAAGGGAAAACTGTTTTCGGTCGCAAACACTTCTGTGTTACCGATGTGTGATGGTTGAAAAAACATCGATACCACATTTCCATCGATAGTACCATAAGGTTTCACAGCTCCAATTTGCTTCCCAACGTGCTTGGCTCATCGTGCAACAGGAAAGGAAGGCAAGGGAAGCGAAGCGAGTATGGATCACCACACATACGCCAAGAGTGGATCCAAAAGATGTAAGCCCGCCATGTTCAGTGCCGCGTTCTGTTCCTCTGATATCGATTCGCCATCTGATTCTAATTCTATTTGCTTTTGCTTGGTAATTGGACATTGCAGGGTCCGCGGAGGAGAAGCGCCAGCTAGTGGTCCAGCGCATAGCGGCGGACGAACTATTCTCCAAGTACTCACCAAAGCATGCCGAGCCGTGGAAGTGAGTTTTTTGGTTAAGTGCGGACCGGCCACATGAGGCTTTAACTTGAACCCCTTTATCACTCACAGAAAATTCAAGGACATGGCCAAAATTAGCGACTTCAGCGAGAATGCACTCCGCAAGCAGTGGCTCTCCATGGTGCAGCGCTACCGCGTCCACAAGGCCAACACAGTGTCTGGTACGCTGAATAAAGAAAAGATCGACGATATGAACAAAGAGTGGGAGTTCTTCGGCCTCATACACACCTACATGAACCAGAAGACGGCCGACTTGCACTCGTACGCGCTCAAGGAACCGAATGTGGAGACGCCGAGCCAGAACCTGGCCATCGCCAATGTCTACTCCTGCGAAGAGCTCTCGCCGCTGATGCTCGGCGTGCTCAACGACCACAACTTTTGTGAG
>JAEIIH010019880.1:0-11172 GCA_018904745.1 Drosophila orosa | reverse complement strand
GTAAAACTGATCAAGAAAAGCTAGGTTATACTATTATTTATAAAACAATAAAGGCAGACTTCTCTTTAAAATTTTATTTCCTAAATTAATACCTTATTTATAATATTAAATATTTTACAAATGGTGATTCTGAACAGAAACTTGGTTTCTCCACTACAATTATATTTATATTTCATTCAAACGAATATATACAATTTCCCAAATGAATACCTTATTTATAATATTAAATATTTTACATATGATAAATAGATTTATCCACTTAATTATTCCATTTATTATTAAACAAAAGAAATAAATTTATGACCATATTAAATCAAGCTTTGATCAGATAGTAATCCGAATTTATAATGCATGCTGTCAAATCAAATCACATTCACTATTATTAAAATGTTATCAAGCAATGTATTTGTCAATGGTTTTGTTAAACCTAATTTATATGAATTTCGGACTCTCGGCTTATTATGGAAATTAACGAAAATTTGGGAACCAGATTGGCTGGTTTAAATATAGATATCCTAGCGTTATATCTCGCGAATATATCAATGACTGATGTTGGTGCTGGTGCTGCTGCTGCCGGCTACCGTTAGGCCAAATGGCCTGCGGTTTAGTTTTGGCCAAATTATACTTTGTAGGCCTTTAGCCAATAATTGCCAGAGTGTCTCTGTTTCTGTTACTCTTTCCCCTCTGAAAGTGTGTGTGTGTGTGTGTCATTTGCATTTCTGTCTGCAAATTGTCGTTGCTGGCGGCGGCAGCAGGCGGCGCACTTCAAAGGCCTGTATAAACATTGATTGAAGATTTCTTTACGATTTCTGAATGGTTATTTATGCGGAGGCAAGACCGTAGACAGGCAGACACAGCCAGGCAGACAGACAGACAGACCAACCCGGCCGAATTGACAGACTGACACACTGAGACACTAAAATCGTTGCCGATGTTGTCGGCAAATGTTTTTTGTTGCTGTTATTGTTGTCTTATTTACAAATTGCTGGAAAATAGCTAAACAAGAAAAACAGGCGACTTGAGAATCAGCGAAATAACAAAACAAATCGCCAGATAGCTCATTTGATTGATGTCTGTATGCGGAGCAACAAAAAAAAGGCTTTACTCGATTTCCCCGACCATGCAATATCCCGTAATTATTGCTCTTAAAAAAAAAAGTTTCTTGGATTTCTTAAGGGCGTTTGGCTTGGAAAATCTGTTAAAAAATACACTAAATATCAGGGTTTCTCAGAAATAACGAAATTTTAGACTTTCTCCTTAGCTAGCCCTAAAAGTATTGCAAGGAATTCACGGTCAAATGACAAAATGAACTGACAAATGAACTGACAAATGAACTGACAAATGATCTGACAAATGAACGGTCAAATAAACGGACAAATGAATAAAGTTATAAACAAGAAATAAACAGACAAATGAATGGACTTATAATCGGACAAATAAACAAATAACTGAATGGACTTATAAACGAACAAATAAATGGATAAATGAACAACCAAATGAACAACATAATTAACGCACTATTGAACGAATAAATGAACAACCAAATGAACAGCCAAATAAACGCACAAATAAACGAAAAAATCAACGGGAAAATAAACTGAGAATTCAACGAACAAATGAATGGATAAATGAACGTATAAATAAACAGATAAATTAGCAGACAAAAGAAACGGCAAACTAAAGGACACGGATTTAATGGATTTAATATACAAACCCATAAATGAACAGACGCTCATGGCTTTTAGACCCTAATAAAATATTTACTAATATCCTAATACTGTTACCTGAATAACCGCGACTCCAATAGACCCCACGATTACAGGGTATCACAAAGCGACCTTAAGTTCAAAGCCAAGAACGGCCGCAAACGCCGACGTTTATGGCAACGGCTCGGCTGGCGTCGCTGCTGCAGCGCTGCCGCTGCTGATTACCACGCGTCAGCGGCCATGACAATGTGAAATTGAAATTTGTTTGACTGGCCCACGGGGCGTATGATTAACAACAATTTCTTGCCATGTTTGACTAAATACTTTGAGGTTTTTTTTTTCTTCTATATTCCCTTTGTATTTGTATTTTTTTTCTTCTCGCCTCTCTATGTAAACCAAAGGCAACAACAAACAAGCCACAAAGAGAGTGAGAGAGAGAGAGAGAAAGAGGGGGCAGAAGAAGGGGTTGAAAAAAAATAACACAACGAAACGGAACGACGAAACGAAATGCGGCAAAAATTTCTTTGATCTTATCGCAAAGCTTCTTGCTCGCATTTTGATCAAAGCAAGTTTTTCCGCCAAAAACAACACCAGCAACTTGCTTGCCCTAAGAGAGAGAAAGAGCGAGAGAAGTGGCCAACTTGAGAGAGAGAAAGAGAGACATCCGCTGAATCTCTGTTATCATCTATGAGACTATA
This sequence comes from Drosophila orosa, assembly GCA_018904745.1. NCBI lineage: Eukaryota > Metazoa > Arthropoda > Insecta > Diptera > Drosophilidae > Drosophila > Drosophila orosa. The sequence goes on along the minus strand of JAEIIH010019880.1, from coordinate 8,768 downwards.
TCTCTCTCCGTTTTCTCTATTTTCTCTTACACAGATTGTCAGACTGCTGCTGCTGCTGCTCTTGGCCACATTTAGTCAGCTGCCAAGTGTTAGGGCCATCGCCGGCTCCAGCAGCTCCATCAGCAGCCTGGATGCCGCCTCCAGTCTGGACAAGGATCCGCTGCGGGAGACCAGCATGAATATGATCCAGCGCAACTATATGGTCATGCACTCGGCCAGCGGCTCTGGCGATCACAGTCGCTCGCTGAAGCGTGCCAATCTGGCCAACACCAGCATCACCTGCAACGACGGCACCCATGCCGGCTACTACCTGCGCAAGCAGCCCAGCTCCAAGAAGTGGATCGTCTTCCTTGAGGGCGGCTGGCACTGCTTCGATGTGCGGTCATGCCGGGCCAGATGGATGAGGCTGCGCCACCTCATGACCTCCTCCCAGTGGCCAGAGACGAGAGATGGTGAGTTTGAACTTTACAATTGTAATTCCCTTACAGTTTTCTAACGTTTTCCCCATTTCCTATATCTAGTTGGAGGCATTTTGTCGCCGCATCCCGAGGAGAATCCCTACTGGCACAATGCCAACCACGTACTCATCCCATATTGCAGCAGCGACTCGTGGTCGGGCACTCGAACGGAACCGGATACCCGAGATCCGGAGAATAGTTGGCGCTTTATGGGAGCTCTGATCCTAAAGCAGGTCATCGCTGAGCTGATACCCGTGGGACTGGGTCGTGTGCCTGGGGGAGAACTCCTTCTGGTTGGCTCTTCAGCTGGTGGCCTTGGTGTGATGCTGAATCTGGATCGGATACGGGATTTCCTTGTGAATGAAAAGCAGCTCCAGGTCACCGTGAGGGGAGTGAGTGATTCGGGTTGGTTCTTGGACCGAGAACCCTATACCCCAGCGGCAGTGGCCTCCAGTGAGGCTGTGCGTCAGGGCTGGAAGCTGTGGCAGGGCCTGTTGCCCGAGGAGTGCACCAAAGCCCATCCCACAGAGCACTGGAGGTGTTACTTTGGCTACAGGCTATATCCCACCCTGAAAAGTGAGTTGTTCTAGCCTTGTATAGAGAGAACTTTAACTAAACCTATTTATTTAAAATTCCAGCTCCCCTTTTTGTGTTCCAATGGCTTTTCGACGAGGCCCAGATGAGGGCCGACAATGTGGGAGCTCCGGTGACGCCGCAGCAATGGAATTACATCCATGAGATGGGTGGCGCCCTGAGATCTTCCCTGGATAATGTCACGGCAGTGTTTGCACCCAGCTGCATTGGCCATGCGGTCTTATCGAAACGTGATTGGGTCAATATCAAGATAGATGACATCTCTCTGCCCTCAGCTTTGCGCTGCTGGGAGCACTCGACGCGTCGCAAGCGACATGACAAGCTCAAGAGATCCACGGAGGCCTCGACAGTTGTGTCCCAGCCATCCCAGCATCCCAATAACCAAAGACACCAGCGGCACCGTCAGCGGCAGCAGCAGCAGCAGCGACAGAAGCAGAACAATGTGGCTCAGGCGGGGACGCCCAGGAAGCACAATCACCTGACCAAGGAGGAGCGCGAGGAGCGGAAGCGCCTGCGGCAGGAGCAACGCCAGCGACGCAAGCAACGCCGCCGGCAGGAGCAGCAAAGGAACGCCAATTCGGCGCAAAAGAATAGGAATCGAAAGAACAATAGCCCCAAATCCAGTAATGGCGGGGATTCGCGTAAGCAGCGACGCCGCCAGCCCTTGACCCCGGAGCAGAGACAGGAGCAGCGCCGGCGTCGTCGCAAGCAGCAGCAACAGGAGCAGCAGCAACTTGTGCGCCGTGAACAGCATCCCCAGGCACAGATGCAACAGGAGCAGCCGTCGTCGGTTGTGGTGGCGGTGCCCGAGGAACCGGCGCAGAAACTGCGCTCCTCCAACAACGCCTCCGCCGGCACCAAGTCCAAGAAGCGTCAACGCCTCCCCCGAGTGCCCGAGAAGTGTGGGCTGCGACTCCTGGAGCGATGCAGCTGGCCGCAGTGCAACCACTCCTGCCCCACGTTGACCAACCCGATGACCGGCGAGGAGATGCGCTTCCTGGAGCTGCTCACCGCCTTTGGGCTGGACATTGAGGCGGTGGCCGCCGCCTTGGGCGTGGATATGCACACGCTGAACAACATGGAGCGCACCGAGCTGGTCAATCTGCTCACGCAGCAGGCTAGCTAGGCGACGAATACCCTGTAAATTGGGGTAGATTGATGAATAGTGAGGGGGGAATTGTAGGAGGAAAATGTAAGCTAAGGAGGATGCTAGGAAATATTGCCTTGAATACGTTTAAAAAGGTAGAGATTTAAAATCATTTAAAGATTTGCTTTTAGGAACTTTTTAGGAAACTATTTGAAAATCCCTTGAGACTTTAGCATAATTTCTGAATATTTAAAAGCTATTATAACAATTTCAACACGCTTTTAAAAAGGATACCAATATAAAATACAGTTTCAACGAATTTAATGTAAAATGTAGTGCACATTTAATCTTAAATTAATTTCATTTAAAACTATAAACAAAAACCGAGAGCATCAATAGTTGATAGTAATTTCTAGAGCAATATTTCATAGAATCCTTAATAGTTCATATTTCTACTCCTACGATTTGTAAACTTATTGGGTGTCCTGCACCCGCCCTGTAAATAGGTGGCCTGTATATATAGCTTATAGGTCCTGGGGCCACCCTGTAAATAGCACACACCATATACCACCACCCCAAAAAAAAAAAAACACACACAAACATAAGCGGAGCTAACTCCAATTCCTAGAACACACCAAGAAAGACATGCGCATAGTACCCAGTAATTAAGCAGAATTTATTTATAGTCCTATACTCGAACTGCAACTCGTATTCGTATTCACATTCACATTCACATTCGCATTCGCACTCGCCACATATTTATTCATTCGCATTCTGATATCACAATCACAGAAATGAAATCTGCTTAACGAGAAACTAAACACAAATGCAACCACAAGACTGTTTTTATGTTTTTTTTTTATATACATAGATATAGTTACGGATATGATGTAGGCTACATAGAGAGATATATGCTAAATAGAATCGTAAATGTGTATGTAATTTATTTGATAATTTATGGCCCGTTTAGGATTGTACTTTTTTGTGTGGAGTCTAGAGACTGTTTCAATTACCTTTTTTTTTTTTTTTAATTTTTATATTGTTTTATACCTACCTCAGACGAGTAAGAATGAAATTGATTAACAACTGCCTTCATACAACATATATATCATTGCGTACCTGTGCAACGAAAATCAAATACTTAATAATATTAACTAAATACCGCCCGCATTCCGTTGACAAATAAAAAAAAAACAAAGCAAACACAAAGCCAGAAGCGAAGTGAACAAATCGAATAATCGAATTAATTATAGCAATGTTTTGTAAAGAAATTCTACACAAAAGGAAATAACTTAATTTAACAATCATTAACTAGCCCTAAGCGTGTACAGAACTGGTTGAAGTTTAGCCCTAAGCATTGTTGTACTTAAACCTATTGATAGTTTTTAAACGTAAAACAATTTCCAAGCTAATTAGCTTTTGTTACTGGTTCCCAAACTTTCAAAAGATGAAATCGATCCGCAGTCCAGCATCCGAAAATAAACCAGCAAAATAATTATATAAGCTCTGTGTATTTTTATTTAATTTCTTTTGGAGAACTTATTTGAATAATCTGACTCGGCAGGTTTCACATATCAGCTTGGAGCACCAACGATTATTATTGCCGGCGCAGCCTTTGTATTTAAATTGGGTGCAGTTATTGGTCACCACATTGAAGTGCCACATGGCCTTGTTGTAGGTTTTCTTACATCTTCGGAGACGTTTATGGCCACCATCCAGAGGTCCTTCGCACTGGGGAGTTGCTAAGGAAATTTCAAAACATTTATTTGAAATCCGGAACTATTATTTCCCATATTCCCTTACCAGGCTGTCCCTTGCAACTCTCCACGGGGCTAAATGCTCCTAAAAGATACAAAACCACAACAGCAATCAAAAGGATTAAAGTAGTACTCTTCATATTATAAACTGGTAACTGTATGCTGGGAATGGTACAATCAAGGAATACGACTTTTCATCGCTTCACAGGTTATTTATAGGGAATACCCTTCCTTTTTTGCATTCAATAAAAAATATGCAAGTGCAAGTCTGTTACTTTGAAAGGATGTTCTTCATTTTCAGGGCAAGCTCACCTCAATAAATTGAAATATTAAATGAAAAATCAATCACGAGCAGGCGTATATCATTGTTAAACATTTCAATACCTGAAAACAATATAAACTAGTTAAATAGCTAAAGCGAAACAATAAAACCAAGCCTTAATAAGCGGCACGCGTGTAACAAATCAAGACTTTTTATTGATTGATTTATAGATAGTTTTTTAGAGTTAATATATTTAATATATCTAATTTTTCTAGTTTATTTAAAAGCAAAGTATTTATTATCTCCCTCGGCAGGCTTCACACAATTGCTGTTTGCACCAACGATTATCATTTCCCCCGCATCCTTTATAATCGAGTTTTGTGCAGTTCTTAGTCACTGAATTATAATGCCACATGTTCTTATTGGCAGATCTTTTGCATCTTCTTTTTCTGTTATTGCCGACATCAAAGGAACCAGAGCACTTGGGAGAGGCTGATTGTGGAATTTTTCAATTTAATTTAGGATAATCCGATTTTTTTAGGAACAAAATATGTCAACTTACATGGCTTGCCCTTGCAGCTTTCAACGGCTGTGAAGACCATCGAAAGGTACAAGACCATAACAACAGCTATAAGGATCAATGTGGTACTCCGCATTATAGATTCGAGGCCAGACTAATGTTGAAATTATGCTACCATGATTTTTATAAAGCCATGTTGTATTTATACTGCCTGTTGACTGATTTTCTTTACCAACATACACACGTGTGCAAAAAAATAAACAAATAATTGTCAGTTGTTGAATGGTGTTAAACAAATAAAGGGGGAGTTCGAATTAAGTTGTATAATAAATATGAATAATGAAAGCACAATATTAAAGCTTACATAACCCTTGGAATTTCGTTTTTACAATTCCCATATATTGATATGCAAAAAATATGTGTTAAAGAACTGAAAAGAGTTCGAATCGTTCTTGAAATATACTAAAAAATATATATATGAATATTCTCACACGTGCCAGGGTATTATATAATTTATTATCAGGTGGTTATTGTTCAGCAAGCACAAGGCTGTTCGACATAAGGTTTATTTTCAGCACACATGTGTTCTGAAAAATGAGCCAGCAAAAGTGTTACGTTATAGACATCTAAAATTAACACTTTAAATAATAGTCAAGGTTCCGATTTAAATTATTTCAATATTCAAGCGTTTTATTCGCTAAAAAAAAATTTGTATTATGATAGAAATATAACCCCTTCCTTTTATATTAATATAACATATTGCATCAGAATGCATCCAATTTTTTCCCCACATTTTTTTGTTCAAAATTTAGGACACACAACTAGTATTACATAATTGTAGTATTTTTTACAACATTTTTACCCAAAAAAACCCAAATATGTTATTGTTTGTGCTACTATATAAGCACCAGTTTTCGACTGACTAAACAGTTTAAAGCAATTCAGTATGAAGTGCGCTTTGATCTTGGCTTGTCTAACACTTTATGTGGCCTATACCTCTGGCCAGGAAGTTTGCCTGGGTCGACCAAGTAAGTCGTTTTTTTTTTCGAAATCCTCATGTTAATAATCTTTCAACATCTTTTTGGTGCAGTCATTCAGGTATGTCAAGGTCCCCGGGATGACGGAAACGCAAATATTTGGACTTGCCATGCCAGAAACCAGGAGATGTGGTGGTACAATTCGCATAGCAGGTCCTGCCACAAGATGCGCTACCGCGGCTGTGGCGGCAACAATAATCGATACTGCTCCGAGCACCATTGCCGTAGAGTTTGCAGGCGCTAAGTCACTCTTCGTTTTGACAATGATTACTTATATTTGAAAAATAAATAAAATGTTTGTGTTATATGAATACATAAAAGGTTTTTTATGATGGTTAATATTCTACTTATGGTTGCAAATAAAAGTTTTACATGGTTATTATAGCTTGATGTCAATGGATAATACATTTAACTAGTCACAGGAGCCGTCTGCTATAGCCTTTTCCCAGCTACATTTTATTAGGAACATTTTATTGTATTAAATTTATTAAATTAATGATTTTCTACCAAATAAATATAAGTTTATAGTTGTTTTTTAATGTTTGTGTTATATGAATATTAAAAAGGTTTTTTAAGATGGTTAATATTCTATTTATGGGTGCAAATAAAAGTTATACATGGTTATTATAGCTTGATGTCAATGGATAATACATTTATTTAGTCACAGGAGCCGTCTGCTACCTTCCTTTATAGACGTGTTTTATTAGGAACATTTTATTGTATTAAATTTATTAAATTTATGATTTTCTACCAAATAAATATAAGCTTATAGTTTTTTATTAAAAATAAATAAAATAAAAACTGTATCATAAATAAAAGCCTGTAATTTATCTGACCTGTGAAGGAACATATCTGTCAAAAGGAATAAAACTGTCAAGAAAAACTGACCCTTTGCCATGGCTTTGAATTAAATACACATAGCATTGAGCTTTCAGTTTTGTTTTTAAGAGATTTACTATGGATTTTTTTAAATAATACTGATTCATATATGTACATTCAGAAATTACAAAACTATGATATGAAATTCAATTTGTCATGTTTTTATATTAAATGAACACCTTGAAGACGAGTCCCAACGGAAATGAACATATTTGAATTGGAAAAGCCAAAAAAAGAACAGACGTATTAGTTTTGTTTTGTATTAATTAACTTATAAATAGATGAAGACAATTTTTCTATAAATAAAAACATAGTACATTTTCTATTTTTAGAAATATACGTATTTTTGTTCATTCTATAAATATTTCTCAGTGATAATAGAATGTCGATTTTAAACAGTTGTTTCATTGTCTCATCTTTAGTCGCTTAGCGACTATTGTGTTGAAATTATCGATATTGTCGGGAATCCGCTATATAAGCCATGCTTATTTCTCAAGCAATCAGTTCAAATCGATCTTTCGACAAGAAACACAATTCAACATGAAATTCCTACTGATTGCTGCTTGCCTCGTCCTGTATGTGGCTTATGTATGTAGCCAGACTTGTAACGGACTTCCTCGTAAGTTGAAACTCGTAAACGTTAATATGAACTCATTATTAATTATCAAATAATATGATTTTATATTAAAAATAGGACGACAGGACTGTGAAGGAGGCAAGGACGAAGGGCGTCGCCATGAACATGAGTGTCAACCAAGTCCCAATCCTGAAATGTGGTGGTACAACCGGCATGCTAATGATTGCTTCAAAATGAGGTATCACGGCTGTGGGGGTAACAACAATCGTTATTGCACCAAGGCACTCTGCATAAGAAAGTGTCATCGGCGAAACTAAAAAAAATATGAATTGTTTATAGAGCTTCTTTCTGAATAAAATTGCATACCAAAAAAAAAAACTGTCTTTATTCTTGCAAATAGTATTTTGATGTTATTTAAAAATTTCAAAATCATTTGACGTTGTCCAATTAGTTTATATTAGTTATTAGTATTGTCGGATCGAAAACTAGCATCTAAAGTAGAGTGGATCTAGCCTTCATCTTGACTGTCCCTTTCTACACAAACTGCATATAGCCAAAAACTAAATTAAAAGTTTCCCTTTATTCTAATTTCATTGTCAATAATTAGTTCATGCGGAATGATCGTGTCGAGAGACTTAATTATGTTTACAAGAATAATTAAATAGTAAGAGTTTAATATAAAATTCGACCTAAGTTTGTTGCTTTTCAAAATGAAGAGATATCTACTTATTTATTTTATTTAATAATCATAGGAATGTTTTTGGCAAATTGTTTGCCAGGGTATACAAACTTCGGCTTCCTGAAGTATATTTTCTTCTTTTTTTTAACATTTTAAGTAGCACATTTATTTAATACAGAGGGTTTTTGTGGTACTATAAATAGTAATACTTTCAATAGGATTTAATACTTATTTGTCATATCGAGGACAATTGTATTTTGGCTCTATATAAGCCACAGCGTATATTTTAGCAATCAGTTTAAATCTATCTTCTAAAATAAGTAATTGAACATGAAAATCCTTTTGATTGCTGCTTGCCACTTCCTGTATGTGACTTACAACTGTGGCCAAAGGTGCAATATACCCCCCTGAAATGGTAAATTGAATCACGCAATACCAAAAAGGCACTTTATTATTAATTAAATATTATTATATTATATATATATAATTAATTTATTATTCTTGTTTAATTTTATTATAGTTCCCCAATGACTGCTTCAAGATGAAATATATAAGAGCTGCGTCGGAAATATGAATCGTTATTGCACCAAGGCATCCTGCATGGAAAGTTGTCATCGTCGACACTAATGTAAACATTTATCAAGTATTTTTCTAAATTAAATGTTATACCAAATTAAAAGTAATTTTTTACCTTTGCAAACGATATTTACATATTCTGTCTACATTTTGAACTGGGTTGATGTTGATAAATGTCCAATGGCTGGTTTAAATTCGCAACCGCAAGGGTATACAAACTTCGGCTTCCCGCAGTAGCTTCCTTTTTTTATAATTTAAGTGGCACACCAATAAGTTTTTCTTCCCATATAGCACTATTTAATGAATATAAATAGAGCTACTGATAATAGGATATAAAACTTA
>JAEIIH010019869.1:0-16572 GCA_018904745.1 Drosophila orosa | reverse complement strand
ATAGACTATAATAAATAGGTAATCCCTATATCTTAGCTATTCCCTTAGCCATGTCCTTATCCTTATCTAGTCTATAATTATTGATATACTTAAATAATTACGTAGCAGCTTATCACTAAATCCTCCGAAAGATTATATACGTTTCTATATATGCAAAGTGACGCTAGTTAAAGGCCCCCTTGAGCTTCTGGGTTTTACTCTTTAAGATCACCTTGAGCTCCTCTCGCTTGGCCTCCGAGGGGGTTACCTTCTGGACCAGTTGCTCTGTCCGGCTGCTGATTGCCTCAAACTTGTTGGCATCGAGTTTGAGGCGCTGGATTAAGCCATTAAGCGAGAGCAGATTGGCTTCCTCCTTTGAAGTTGGGCTCTCAACTTGCTGCTCCTCATTCGGTTCTTGATTTTGATCTTTCTCCTTGAGGTTTTCCATCTTCTCCTCCCTAAGAGATGTGTGCTTATCCTCCAATTTTCCTTGGATTTCTATGACATCCTGAACCTCCTCAGCATCCTTGTGCGCGGGATTACTCCTTAGGATTCCACTCAACTTGATGTTGGCTGGATGGGGGGGATTCATATGCCTGGCAAGGGGATCGGGAGAGTGTATTTGGACAACGTGATCCAGGAATTTAATGGATTTCCGTCGCACCAAGGGAGGCGATTCCACCACCTCTTCAAAGGGGCAACCCGCATCGCTGGGGAAGGGAGTCCTGATGCTACTGCTGCTACTGCTACTGCTACCCATCACCTCCATGTTGCTGGCCGCCAGCTGCAGCTCCTGAATGAAATGCTGGGCCTGCTGGGAGCAACCCAGATGCTGGTACAAGCGACACAGCCGCTGACCCTGCTCCAGATAGAGCTGGGCATGGCCACGATTGCCGAAGCGAATGGCACGGGCCAGCATGGCCAGCAGATGGTCTAGCAAAAGCTCGAGGAGATTGCTGCGTCGCAGGATTTCCAGGCCATTGTTGAGCTGCGGCCTCGCTGGCATTTCCGGGCTGGACATATCCGCGTTGGAACGTTGGGCCAGGAGACGATGCAGGTCCAGGGAGTCCAGCGAGGAGCGCCTCTGGTCGGCCTCGGAATGCAGCTGCCTCTGATTAGTGGTGGCCCTGAGAAGCTGCGTTCTCCTGCGCAACTTTCCCTTGGAGCGCTCCTGATGCTGGGCCAGGCCCAAGAGTCCCCCAGCATCGGTTATGTCCGTCTTGCGGCGTGTGATCTTCGGCCTGTCCAACTCAGGCTCGGGGAGAGCAGACGCCTGCTCCTGCTCCTGGACTACAGGAAAACCCTGACGCGGACGCGTAAACTTGCCCCACGCATGCAGCTCCAGGTAATCCTGACTGCAGAGATTCCTCAACAGCCGCCTGTAGTCCAGCTGCGGATAAAAGTCCGGCGCATGCTGGAGATTCCTTAGAGCTTGGACCACATGCAGCAACGGTTGCTCTGCTATGCCAGCCATCACGGTGCGCAGCTTCATCAGCGTATCCTCGGGCACATGTTCGAAAAGATTGCGCCGCTCAATGAAGTAATCACTGAGATGCTTCCTCGCCAGGCAGGCGTCGAATGAGCGTATGAATCGCACCAGTCGTTCGCCCAGAAACTCCTCCGGCCAGTCATTGCTGTGACGCTCACATTGCCAAAAAAGATGGGCACGCAGCTGTTCCAGCAACACACCGCCCGGCGGCTGGGCATCGGTGCACTCCACAAAGGTCTTGACAAGCAGCTTCATCAGCTGAAAGACCTTCAGTTGCATGGGCGTCAGACAATGACGCTCCAAATATTGCTCTGCGTGTGGAAATACAATTCGCCACTCTAGTTCCCGAAAGGGATTGCGCGAACGCTTGGGGGCATAGCCCACGGGAACGACATGATAGCCAAAGGAACGTATGCGCTTTCTCATCTGCTCGGTGGGCCATTGGAATTGCTCGGCAGTATGCAGATTGATCAATCTCGGCCTGGCCCTCAGGCCAAACTCAAAGGCACAATCGGGCCAGGCATGCGGCACATGAATGGCGGGCACCAGCTCCTCCCTGGCCGTATAAACGCTGCAGCCGCGATATGAGCCCGAGGCAAGCTGGGCAGCACTGATGCCCAGGTGGTGGCCCAATTGCTGGCGCAGCAACTCGCCAAAGTAAAGCATAAATTGCTGCGAACTGAGGTAACACTGCTGCAGCTGCTCCGCCTGGCATTGACGCAGGACTTGAACGGTTTCATAGCCAGCAGGGGGATAGTTAAGATCTCTATGCTGTCGCTCTTCACCATCATCCTCCTCCTCCTGCTCTTGCTCCTGCTCATCCTCGCTGTTAGAATCCTCATCGTCGGTTTGCTCTAGTTCTGCCGGCAGACAGCTGGCCAAACGACGAATGCAGCTCTCGGGCAGAACATTGCTCTCCAAGCCGTATTTCCCATTCAAACGCAACTCGTCTAGAGGCCGCGGTGTATTCAGTTTGGCCAGATACACATGATCGTAATCCCCCGAACTGTAGCCGGATGAGGAAGATGAGGATCCTGCCTCCTCATCGCTGCTGCTGCTGCTGCTGGTTGGTGGAATGGTTGAACCAGAATTACTAATACTGCCGCTACTAATTGTTGGCGAAAGTATAGAGCGATCACGTAGCTTGAGACGCACATAGCCCATCCAACGGGTCTGCTCCATAAGATCAACCAACTCAGAGCTACATGGCGTCCTGCAATAATAGTCCGTTTCCAGAAGGACCTTGCACAGAGCCGCCACAGTGTCATAGTTGGCATCATGGGGACGGGCCACGTCCACATTCTCAAAGACCACATATGTCACAGGCTTTTGCAGGGGCTGCGGTGATGTTGTCTTCGAGGAGCTGTAAGTTGTGTATTGTTTCAAGGATTATCTCCTAGATTTTATTCTCCAAAAAACTCACTTGGTTTTAAATAGCAAATTCCTGGCCACAGCTGCATCTATGGCACCACTTTGGAGCAAGCTATGCTCGGAGCTCTGGCGCCTGGCCTGGAGTTCTGCATCCACCAGGCTCATTTCCCCCTCAAAGTGCGAAAAGAACTGCACACCCATTAGCAGTTGATTCAGCAGAAATGTGTGCAGCTCCCTGTCCAACTGATCCAGAGTCCGCCGCTCCACCGTTCGCTGGAACTCCTCGCGCTGCTGCTCCAATGTCCTGGCATACAAGGCGCTCACACATTCGGTGGCACTGCTGCCATTGCTGCCCCCTAGGAGGCGCAGTTGCAAAGCCAAATCCGGATGTGATTTACCGCTGAGACGTTGATGTTGACGTCTTTGAATGGAACCCGAAAGGGAGCCGCTGCTGTTGCTCTTCGTCGTCGTCGTCTCCCCCGATCCCCGCTTTCTGCGTTGCTTGCGGCGTCGAGCATTTCGTTTCTGCAACTTTTGTATTTGCCGCTGATGCTTCTCATCCTGGCGGCGACGCCACTGGAGACGCTGGACAGGAATGGCTGCTTGCAGGGCATTCGGCGTACTGCCGGTATCACTGCTGTGCTCCGCTTTCGACCAGGAGCAGCCCATGATTGATTCGCAACTGATACTCGGGTACTCTCTCTCTTGTCTTCTTGCCTGATAAAAAAATAAGCCCGATAAGATCACGAATCATAAGTACATCGGTAAAACGACAATCGGCGATCAAATAATGACTTTTAGCAATCTCTGATTGATAACGTGTGAGACGAGTGTTTCTTCCTTGGCACTGCCTCACCGCTTCCGGCTCCAGCCGAGCTCCCTGTACCCTTCTGCTCTGTCACCTGCCTTGGCCACCTTGGGGTTTCTACTTAAGGCCCGAGTTCCTGGTACTCTGGGGTGTCGTAAAACGGATGTGATTTCCACTTTACAGTGCCAAATAATCAAATCAAATAATAGCTTAAATAATGAGTTAATAAATAATAACATATTTATACTCATAAATAGATATTCGAGTGTATTTTTCCAGAGAACATAGATCATAGAGCGCATTAGCTAGTAGCAAATTCAGCAGGTTATTTGTACATTCTTTTTTCAATCTTCTCCAGGTGATCTATCATTTTTTTTCCCAATTGGACCTCCATCAGTCGTTTGATTTAATTCTTATAACTCGAAATGTAACTAGGAATAACAGAAAATATCGATCTTTTATCGATAATTTAATATTTCTGATGCATAAATGTGATAAATCGATATTCTGTCTTATGTATCGAACCAATATAATTGGAAAATAAAAAAAAAAATACATTAAATACAATTAAAAATGGGCAATAAATACATTAAATACACTTTTTATGGATATTTTTTGAATATAAAAAATATTTTAAGGCTAGGTTCGATATTTTTTCGATATATACAATTTCAATATATCAAAGTTTTCGACATTTTCGATATAAAAATAGAGCACGAGACTTTTTCCGATGATATATATGATAAATTTTGGGACTTTTTCCTATTAAATACACTCCAAAGCAAAAGTATGCAGTTGTTTCGGCTCTGCCAGTATTTATTTACTACAGATCGTTCGCAACCAAGAGTAAATAATAATAAATAACTAAAATATTATACAAATTTATAATAATTTAAAAATTCATTTATTTATTACCTCTGAAATCTTTTCAAACTCTTTGATTAAACTTTATATTTAAGTCAAGAATGAAAATATAAAAGCAAACTTAAGAACCACTGTTGCCTTTGGTTGTCACGGCCTGTCTTTCTTATTTTCCTTTTGTTTATTGCCTGTCGAACAATAGACATGGAAAATCAATCCATAAATAGCAAGTGATATCTTTATTATATGTTCTAAGCAAACAATTGATTCAAGTTGAAGATGACGCCTTACTGATTGGCCTTCGCGTTGCCTTCTATTTGCTATACTATATGATGTGTATATATTGGTATATCCCCCCTTTTTACTCAATTTCTGCAGGTGGAATCCGTGCAATGGACATTCGACAAGACCACGCCCGATGACATCAATGGCGAACTGCGCCACTTGGCCGAGATTCTGGCCAACAAGCAATTTGACATGGTCATCAACCTGCCCATGAGTGGTGGCGGTGCTAGGCGGTGAGTAGTAGTGGCTACTTGTTTGTATAGGGTTTATAAATGTTCATATATTGTTTATAATCCCTTGGCAGAGATATCGGATGAGTAGGGGGTCAGTGAAATAACATAAAATATATAATAAAACAATGTTCAGAAGAACTAAGCGATGGGGTGACTAAGGAAAAGAATTTTGCACTTTCTACTCAATTTCTTGGGAACTTGGGATGTATGCTGGGTTCTTAATTACAAAATTAATGGAATACTAATAAATATTATTCATATTTAACAATTTCGAAGAATTTAAAATGGTTTACTATGAGCTTTTAACTCTTTTAACATTTGATATTTACAATATCTCTAAAGGATCAAGCTGGCAACTGGTTTTGCCTCGCTCTCTCCACAAACTCTTATTAAAAAAAAACCCTTAAAACCATAGACCAACTTGGGATTTATGCTGGGTTCTTAATTAAACAATTCTTTGAAAAATTGAAAATATTATTCATATTGAACCATTTCGAAGAATTTAAGATCGTTTACTATGAGTTTTTAATATACTTTGCTCATAATATATTACAATTCAATCGTTTTGCCTTTCTATAACCATAAACTCTCATTAAGAGAGCGTTTTAAAATATCTCAACTGATTTAAAATCTCAAATATTTCTCAAAAAATAAGCTCTCAACAGTTTTGCCTCGCTCTCACTCTATAAAAATGAAAAATATTATATATATTTAACCATTTCGAAGAATTTAAGATTGTTTACTATGAGTTTTTAATATACTTTGCTCATAATATATCTCAATTCAACCGTTTGGCCTTTGTATAACCATAAACTCTCTTTAAGAGAGCGTTTTAAAATATCTCAACTGATTTAAAGTCTCGAATATTTCTCAAAGAATAAGCTTCGCCTCGCTCTCTCTATAAACTCTTTTTAAAAGACCCTTAAAAAAGCATAGCTCAACTGAGAATATTAAGCATATAAAACACACATCAATCTTATAACTAATTTCCCATCATTATTATCGAATCCGTTGATCTATTTTGCGACAAATACAACTAAATATATATCACCCTCACCGCCACAGGGTCTCCTCCTTCATGACACATGGCTATCGCACCCGCCGCCTGGCCGTGGACTACTCAATCCCCTTGGTAACCGATGTCAAGTGCACCAAGCTGCTGGTGGAATCCATGCGAATGACTGGCGGCAAGCCGGTGATGAAGACCCACACAGACTGCATGACCTCGCGACGGATTGTCAAGCTGCCCGGCTTCATTGATGTCCATGTGCATCTCCGTGAGCCGGGTGCCACGCACAAGGAGGATTTCGCTAGCGGCACAGCGGCCGCTTTGGCCGGCGGTGTGACCCTTGTGTGTGCCATGCCCAATACAAATCCCTCGATCGTAGATCGCGAGACATTTTCGCAGTTCCAGGAGCTGGCCAAGGCGGGCGCCCGCTGTGATTATGCATTGTATGTGGGCGCCACGGATGGGAATTGGGGGCAGGTGCAAGAGCTGGCCGCCCAGGCTTGTGGCCTAAAGATGTATCTGAACAATACCTTTGGCACATTGAAGCTGAGCGACATGAATGCCTGGCAGCGACACTTGGCCCACTGGCCAAAGCGGGCGCCGATCGTTTGCCATGCGGAACAGCAAAGCACGGCGGCTGTCATACTGATGGCCCACCTGCTGGACCGGCCAGTGCACATTTGTCATGTGGCCAGGCGTGAGGAGATTCAATTGATACGCGCCGCCAAGGAGAAGGGCATTCGGGTGACGTGTGAGGTGTGTCCGCATCATTTGTTCCTCAGCACCAAGGATGTGCCAAGGCTGGGCGAGGGCATGGCAGAGGTGAGACCCCTGCTCTGCTCACCCGATGACCAGGAGGCACTGTGGGAGAATATGGATTATATTGATGTGTTTGCCACCGATCATGCACCGCATACGCTGGCCGAGAAGCGTTCGGAACGGCCACCGCCTGGTTTTCCCGGCGTAGAGACCATACTGCCGCTTCTCCTACAGGCCGTTCACGAGGGTCGCCTTACCTTGGAGGATATCAAGCGGAAATTCCATCGCAACCCAAGGAATATCTTCAATCTGCCAGATCAGCCGCATACCTATGTGGAGGTCGATTTGGATGAGGAGTGGACCATTACGGGTACCGAAATGCAAAGCAAGTCGGGCTGGACGCCATTTGAGGGCACCAAGGTCAAGGGTCGCGTTCATCGTGTCATTCTGCGCGGCGAGGTGGCCTTCATCGATGGCCAGGTGCTGGTCCAGCCCGGCTACGGTCAGAATGTGCGTCAGGCCAAGCTCGGACAGCTGCTGGCGGAGGGTGTGCCCGTCCAGGATCAATTGTTGCCCAGCGACAGTGATGCCAACGAGACCTTTGCCCATCTGCTGACCACCGAGGGAGCCGCTGCCGGTACAGCTACCAAGGTACACTTTGTGGACGAGGCCAATAGTTCAAGCTTCTTGCGTCCGGTTTCACCATCACCCCGCCTGCGCCTGGACTCCACCAGCAATACCACGCTCCGGGAGTACCTGCAGCGAACCAGCGCTCAGCCGGCGCAAGGCGCCTCCAGTCCCAATCCCGTGGCCCATTCGCTGGTGGGCAAGCACATCCTGGCCGTGGATATGTTCAATAAGGAGCACCTGAATGACATCTTCAATTTGGCCCAATTGCTCAAGTCGCGGGTGACCAAGGACCGGTCCGTGGACGAGCTGCTGCGCGGCAAGATAATGGCCAGTGTGTTCTATGAGGTGAGCACGCGGACGCAGTGCAGCTTTGCCGCTGCCATGCTAAGGCTGGGCGGACGTGTGATCAACATGGATCAGATCACCTCGTCGGTGAAGAAGGGCGAGACGCTGGAGGATAGCATTAAGGTGATGGCCAGCTATGCGGATGTCATGGTGCTGCGTCATCCCACGCCGGGTGCTGTGGCGGTGAGTACTTAGAGTGCAGATCTAACCTGTTGTTTAGTAGCTCTAATTTGTACATTTCTTTTCCCTTAGCGCGCTGCCTCGTACTCCCGAAAGCCCCTGATCAATGCTGGCGACGGCGTTGGCGAGCATCCCACTCAGGCGCTCCTCGACATCTTCACAATACGCGAGGAAATCGGCACTGTCAACGGCCTGACTATCACCATGGTGGGAGACCTGAAGAATGGACGCACTGTCCACTCACTGGCCCGCCTGCTCACCCTTTACAACGTCACCCTGAACTATGTGGCCCCCGAGGGCCTGCAGATGCCCAATGACATCATCGAGTTTGTGAAGCAGCGAGGCATTAAGCAGACCGTTTCCAAAAGCCTCAAGGATTTCCTGCCCACCACGGATGTTTTGTACATGACGCGTATACAGCGAGAGCGATTCAAGAGCGAGGCGGAGTACAAGAGCGTACGTAAAGGCTACTTGTAATTATTACAAATGTATTAATTTATTATATTTTATTTGAATTTCAGTGCTGCGGCACACTGATTTTGACGCCCGAGCTAATGACGCTGGCCAAGAAGCGTTCGATTGTGCTGCATCCCTTGCCGCGCCTGGACGAGATTAGTCGTGACTTTGACTCCGATCCGAGGGCTGCCTACTTCCGGCAGGCGGAGTATGGCATGTATATACGGATGGCCCTGCTGGCCATGGTCGTGGGTAGCCGGAATACAGCTCTCTAAAAGGACAACAGACAATCTCTGAAGCTCTCTTCTTCTCTTTTTCTTTTTTTTTGTTTCTTTTTTATACACATATTTTTTTGTATATTATAAATTTTTACAAATAAACCCTACCTATATGTGGTTACATTTCTTAGCCGAAACAAAACGTTATTTAAAAAGTTATAACCTAAGAATTGAGGTGTTTCATACAAAACTTCAGTTTAAATACATTAAAATATCAGTGTAGCTGTAAAACTTGTATAAATAGGGTTACCAGCTCTCCGGGTTTCGCCCGGAGTCTCCGGTTCTTCGGGGAATACAAATTTCTCCGGTCTTCAAAGTTTTTATAGATTTCAAAGGTTTTTTCTTATGATAAAACTTGTAAAACTATTTATATATCCTTATTTTACTTCTTTGTGATCATCAAAAGTACAATGTTTTATGTAAGAGATAAAAGGTTGATTGATTATTCATAAATAAATCCATATGTAAGCTAAACTGACGATTTGAAAATCTTATTTCCCGCCATACATCCCCCTCATGGCTATAATTCTAGATGAGCTGGTAACCCCATGTATAAAACAACGTTTGTTTATGGCTAAATATATAATAATTAATGAATAAATAAGTAGAAGAACAAAAAATGGATTTATATTTAATGATTAAATAAGTAGAAAAATAAGAAATGGGTTTATATTGGAAAAATAACGGCTAAAACCAGATTTTTTTAAATCTGGCAACGTCATTCAACTTTCAAGTATTTTGTAGTATTGAAAACATTCATTCCATTCTTTGGCTTCTCGCTCTCTCTCACACTTGAACACTATTTTCCTCTCTCTCTCTATACCGTACTTAAGTGTACAGCTAGTATTTTATTGTGTAAAATAAGTATTATATACTAAATATACCGAGAAATAGTGCCGAAGCTGGTATATTTAATAAGTAGCTGCCACGGTCACTCCGATTTCACGTTTCTCGCACACGTGCATTTCATTTCAAAAACCCGCCTTGATTATTCCCTTTATTTACTTAGATAATTCGGGATACTCGGCACAAGCTTCAAAATGGTTAAGAAGAAAATAGACAACCGGATCCGGGTGATGATCGAGAATGGCGTTAAGCTGGGCCACCGCACCATGTTCATTGTGATTGGCGACAAGGCGCGCGACCAAGTGCCCATCCTCTATGACATCCTCACCAAGTCTACGGTGAAGGCCCGGCCCACAGTGCTCTGGTGCTACAAGAACAAGGATGAGGCCATATCAAAGTGGGTTCTATGATTCCTTATTTAACTTGAAATAGCCTTCAATTGATGCGTTTTTCTATTACGTTTAGCCATGGCAAGAAGCGTGCCAAGAAGATAGCCGTGGGCAAGGTGGACGTTAACGAGGCGGATTTGTTCGATTCATTCCGTGTGGCCACCACCATTCATGGCAGATACTACTCCGAAACGCATGCAATTCTGGGACGAACATACGGCGTTTGTGTCCTGCAAGACTTTGAGGCTTTAACGCCGAATCTATTGGCTCGCACTGTGGAAACGGTGGAGGGTGGCGGCTTGATCATTTTGCTGCTAAAGACCATGCAGTCGCTGAAGCAGCTCTACACGATGAGCATGGATGTGCACAAGCGTTACAGGACAGAGGCTCACCAGACGGTCACCTGTCGGTTTAATGAGCGGTTAATCCTTTCCCTGGCCGATTGCCAACGCTGTCTGGTGGTCAACGATGACCTCACTGTGCTGCCTTTGAGCTCCAAGACCATCAATGTGGCGCCCGTGAACGTAAGTTTGGGGAATTTCATGAATTTACTGATCCTTACTAATAAATACTTTCATTTTATTAGCCCGATGGCGCTGGTCGCTCGCCCAACGAGTCCAGTTTGAGGGAACTTAAGGAGAGTCTGCTGAATGTACAGCCCGCCGGTGCCTTGGTTAATCTTTGCAAGACCTACGACCAGGCGAATGCCGTAGCCCAGTTCATAGAGGCCTTGGTGGATAAGCAACTGAAGCCGCCAATGTCTTTGACGGCGGCACGTGGCCGTGGCAAATCGGCTGCCTTGGGCCTGTCCATTGCCGCCGCTGTGGCCTTTGGCTATGTGAATGTTTATGTGACATCGCCGCATCCGGAGAACTTGATTACACTCTTTGAGTTTGTACTCAAGGGTTTCGATGCCTTGGAATATCAAGAGCATGCCGACTACACAATCATACGCTCCACAAATGCCGAGTACAAGAAGGCTATTATAAGGATTAATATAACGCGAAGCAGCCGGCAGACAATCCAATATATAGCGCCCAGTGATACGCATTTATTGAACGCCGCCGATCTGCTGTTGATTGATGAGGCAGCCGCCATTCCCCTGCCGCTGGTCAAGAAGATGATTGGTCCGTATTTGGTATTCATGGCGAGTACCATCAATGGCTATGAGGGCACTGGCCGTTCCCTCAGCCTGAAGCTCATCTCGCAGCTGCAAAAGGATAACAATGCCAGGCCGCCGTTGAAGCTGGAGGAGGCGATACGTTATCAGGAGAACGATGACATTGAGAAGTGGCTAATCAATCTATTGTGTCTCGATGCCAGCACAGTGCCGGGCATTAGCTCGGGCTGTCCCACGCCCGATGCCTGTGAGCTGTACTATGTCGATAGGGATGCCTTATTCTCGTACCACAAGGCAGCCGAGGCCTTTCTGCATCGTCTTGTCTCCATCTATGTGTCGTCACATTATAAAAACACACCGAATGACCTGCAAATGATGAGCGATGCACCGGCACATCATTTGTTTTGCCTGCTGGGACCTGTACAGCGTATGGATGCTTTACCCGAAATTCTGGTGGTTATCCAAGTGGCACTCGAGGGTCAAATCTCGGCACAGAGCATCAGTGATTCGCTGGGCAGGGGCAAGAAGGCGGCCGGTGACTTGATACCCTGGAATATAGCCGAGCAGTATGGAGATCGTGATTTTCCCAAACTGGGTGGCGTGCGTATCGTGCGGGTGGCAACGCATCCCAACTACCAGCGAATGGGTTATGGCAAGCGGGCCATACAGCTGCTCAAGGATTACTATGGCCATAAGTTTACCAATATTGATGATGGTACTGTTACTGCCAGCAAGGAGACCACTGCCGGCATCGAGGAGGTGGAGGAAGACCAGCTTAGCCTGCTAAAGGAGCAAATCAGACCGAGGAGTCGCATACCCACGCTTTTGCAGCGCCTGCATGAACGTACACCGGAATCTGTGGACTATATTGGCACCTCCTATGGCCTCACCTCTGAGCTCTTGAAATTCTGGAAGGGCGCTGGCTTTGTGCCCGTGTATTTAAGTCAGAAATCCAATGAATTGACTGCCGAGCATAGCTGTATTATGCTGCACACCATCAGCGAAGGCACTTGGCTGCCACTCTATTTCCGGGACTTTAAACGGCGCGTCCTCAAGCTGATGGGCAAGACATTCCGGGAGTTTGAGACGAAGCTATGCCTGGCCCTGCTCAAGAACAAGATTGTGGATCAGTCGTCGTCGTCGCAGCACCTGGACAAGCCCATGCTGGATGTCTACTTTCTGCCGCACGATTTGCAGCGCCTGGAGAGCTATGCCCGCCAACAGTCCGAGTTCCGGCTGATACTCGATCTGCTCACGGACATTGCTCAGCTGTATTTCCAGGGTAGGATCGAGGGACTGCAGTTGGATGTGGTGCAGCAGGGCATTCTCCTGGCTGTGGGTGTGCAGGGTAAATCGGTGGATGCCCTGGGCCTGGAGTTGAATATGCCGGGCAATCAGCTATTGGCCAAGTTCTTTGATGCCATGAAGCGATGCAATAAGTGCTTTAGATCCATTCTCGAGCAGCACATCGAGGGTGGCATGCTGAGGGAGACCGATCTGTCCACGGGCGAGGAGCTGCAACCCCTGAGCCTATCCCTTGACAAGGAACTAGATGAAACGGCCCAGAAGTTGAGCAAGCAGCAACGCAAGGAGCTAAAGCGACTGAAGGCCGAGCAGCTGGATGAGTTCCAAATCAAGGGCAGCGAGGAGGAGTGGTCCAAGGCTCTGCAAACCAATGGATCATCAGCATCAGCGGTGGGCGGTGGCAGCGGGCTGCTCTCCGTCAAGAGGTAAATGTAATTATCATTAAAATGCTTAGAAGAACCCAATAATTAACTAAAATATTCTTTCTCTTTCGTTTTAGTGGAGTTAAACGGTTGGATGGACCCATGGAAGTGCCCGAGGACCGGGAACTGGCTGCTCCACTGTCCAAAAAGAAAAAGAAGAACAATCCCAAGCTGAAACGCAATCAGGGAAAGTCCCTGATCTAGAGACATCTTTTTTAGGGAAAAGGGGGGAAAATAGAATGTAGTTTTTAATGCATTTCGTTATAAGCTCCGTTTAAAAATAAAGGAAAAGAACACTTAAACCAAACCAAACTCTATATCTTGATGGTGGCCGTGCCTTGTTTGGCGGCAGCAGCAGCAGCAATCTTGCGACGCTCCTTCAAATCCTGATAGCTGACACCCGGCTCCTTGTGCGATTCGCGGACAAACTTCTTGACCTTGGCCTTCTTTCTGTGCACAGCCTTTGTCGTGGGCAGCATATTGTTGCGCTGCAGCAAATGGAAGCGATCCTTTAGCAGGCTGCTCTCTGTCTTTACATTGCGCAAATTGCCAGCAATATCCTCGGGCAGATTGACATCCACATCGGGCTCCTCGAACTTGTGCCGCCCCAGACGCTTCGGCTCGAATTTGGCCTTCTCGACGCGCTGCCTACGGCGCTTCTTCAGATCGTTCAAGTCCTCCTCCTCGTCATCCAACTCGTGGCGAATCGATTTGATGCTTTTAGAGATAAGGATTTCGATTTAAGCAAGGCAAAGTTGCCATTATAACAACTACCTTACCGTATCAAATCTGCTGTTTGCTGCTTGAGCTTACGCTTCAGTTCTGTCTGACGCTGCAGCTCCTTTTGCTTGAGCTCCTTGCGGCGTGCCTGCTTGCTCTTCTTCTTGTTCTCCACGGGAGCATTGATGGTGTGATAGGGCTTCTCGTTGGCCTGATCGGCATTCTCCTGCTCTGGCTCTGGCTCTCCCTCATCCTCATCAATGCCCTGACTCATTTCCTGCAGGTGACGCTTGTCCCGCTCCTCGGGCGTTACCTTGGCAAACATACTGGTGGTCACACGCTTCAAATGCTGCTCCTTCTTGATAATGCCCTCCTCGCGCTCCACCACCTGTTCGATGAGAGCCTGATGATCCTCCGCTGAGGGATTATAACTCATGCCCGGATGCGGCAACTCGAATTTCCTAGAAAATTCCATCAATATCTTAAGTTATGCCACAAAAACTCGCAGTTATTATCATACTTGGCCCTGGTGGTCTTGTGGTGCATACTGGCATGGGTTTTGACCACCTTTTTGCCAATATTTCCGGCTGTGTGAACGGCCAATTCGCGACTGATCCAACCCTTTTCATCTTTTAATCCTGGTATCGCATCACGGAAATCGACATCCAGCCAAATGTCCTTGTCGGCCACAACTTTCTTGTTCTTTTTAGCCTCCAAACGCTGCTCCAGCTTGCCGTAGTAAGCAGCCCGATCGCTGTTGGCCTGGCGATGACGCGGCTTGGTGGGATTACACACCTCCAGCTCAATGTTGCGGCCGTTCTTCTTTTGCCTTACAATGTTGCTGTGTGTATTTGGAGGAAATATAAGTTATATTCCTCTGAGAAAGTCTATTAAAGCCCTTAGACGCACCGCTTTGCTATGGGATCCTGAACTTTGGATGTGTTCTCCAATGCCTGATGGCTCCGCATTGGCTTCTTGGCATTCAGTTTCCTCTTCTGCTTCACACTCAGCACTGAGGCCGGCACTTTCTGGGGCGTGGCATCCTCCACAAAGAGATCTTCATCCTTTTTGTCCGCAAATGTCCTATAATTGTATGACTGTTCGTTGAGCCTCCTGTTTTCGGCATTGTTTTGGTCGCAAGACACTCACCCAATACGCTCTTCCTGGCGCTGATCTTCGAGGAACTGCTCTACATCTTGGATGTCTGTTTTGCGCCAAGCGGATTTGTTCTTCTTCGAGATGCGCTTCCTCTTTGTCCCTGGCTCGACGGCAGTCATTTCTTCGGATTTTTTATTTGAAATGCGAAAGAAACAACAAGTTCCCCACGTGCAATCTTCTGCCGATGCTTTTCAACACTGATTTTGTGGTGTTGTCTAGCACTGGCTTCGAAATATCGGTACATCGATTGGCTGATGAAAACATCGATGTATCGGCAAGGCTCTAACACAAGTTATTTGTGTGCGTGTGTGTGCCAAGTGTTTACGTTTATTATATGTTGTGTGTGGCAGTCAGTGCTGCCAGGCTAGATTTTTAACCAAAACAAGCTTAAAAACTAAATTACTTGAGCGTTGTTAAAACAAAAGCCAAAAGGAACAACTCTAAATGTAGTAATTATAGTAGTAAATCTAGTGGGAAATAGCTAAATTAACACCGATTGTGGAATGGATGACTATTAAAATAAGCTATTTTTAAGGCTATTAGCTAGTTGCAAATTTAACTTTCAAGCAAGCTAAACTGGCAACACTGGTTAACAACAACATTAATCAATTGTCGCTAAATTTTAATCATAATCTAAAAGGGGGGCTTAAAAACAAGCAAACACAAGTATTTGTGACGAGCTGGCGGTTAAAAGGGCAAACCTATAAAAAAAAAGCGCGAAGCAGAGGAACCTGAAAGCGTCAACGAAATCCCGTAAATCACCCGTAAATCACACCTCACGCACCGAAAACAACAACAACAACAACAAAAAAGCTGCCGGTAAGTGTGGGCAGCGACGCCGACAAGAGACAGAGGCCGTGGCAGTGGCAACGGCGGCAGAGCAAAACTGACGTGTACCAAACAAAAAGCGGTAAACAAACGTTTTCCCGTTTTGTTGCTACTTTGTGGTTTATTCTTTTTTTTATTGTTACAGTGAACACACTTGCAGTTGTTCATTTTATGTTGTTTACTTCAAATTAAACCTTATATTAAATAACACAATAAAAAATACCTCTAAAAAGTAGCTCACTAAAAAAAATTAAGCTCAACCAACACAGTAACTGTTGACTCTAGCGAGTATTTACCGTAATTTGTTCTATTTTTCGCAGTTTTCGCTACTCGTTTTTTGTTGTCGCTGATTACGCCCCGTGTGTGTGTTATCTATTGCTCTCCGCTGTCGGAATAAATAGTTTAATTTGTTACAAATAGCCGATCGAGTTCCCCCTGACAGCGACAGACGCACTGTGAACGCCAAGATGAGCGCTACTTTCCCCAGTTTCGCGGACATCTCCGCCAAATTCTCCGAGTCGACGCTGGACGAGATCATCCGGAATGTGGGCGGGACACGTCACACCTCGTACAAGTTCGGCCCAAGTGGCAAGAAGGGTGATGCCTACCTAAGTCGCGTCTTCCGCATTACCATCTATGGCGTGAAGGAGGACAACGGGGAGGAGAAACCGCTGGAGGTCAGTGTGATTGTGAAGGCCATGCCAGATAATCTCCATCGGCGACGATTGTTCCGTTCGGTGATATTCTTCCGCAACGAGATCCATTTCTACACGAAGGTCATACCGGCCATCGAGGCCTTCCAGAAGTCGCGCAAGCCCCAGGCCAAGCATCCCTTTGTGGAGTATCCCAGATGTGTGGCGTCGCTCTGTGATGGAGTCAATGATTTCATTGCCCTCGAGGATGTGGGTCCCAGGGGCTACACGGCTCCAGTTCGGTGAGTTTTTTATATGGGAAGCTATGCTATGATAGATGATAGCTGAAGATGTGCCTAATAACTGACGTGGCCGCATCAGGCAAGCTGTTCAAATATATATCTTAGCAATTTTTCTAATCTATTCATAACGAAATGCTAGTAATATTTATTTAGTTGGTTTACTGAGT
>JAEIIH010019862.1:0-10162 GCA_018904745.1 Drosophila orosa | reverse complement strand
AGAGTGTTCTTTGCTAGACTGCCTCAATATTGAACTTATTTAACATTAGTTTAATACTCTAATTAGCTGTGAATTTAAAGATTTAATATTTTTCATTAAGATATGGAAATATCATAATACATTATATGGAGTCCATCAAGACCCCTTTGTGAAATGCTCTTTAGTTCTCTCAGTGTGCCACTGCCACTACTGCTATTTGTTCAGAGGAACTGGACCCGGAGTAAATGAGAGGGGACAAGGGATCCGAGGGAGAGGGACGACTATGTGCAACATGGATTTTCCGCATGTGACCAGCAGCTAGTCGGATGCATTTTTTATCGATGCGAGTAGATGCGAATATGGCGAGTTCGAGCAGCAGCAGCAGCAGCAGCTTCCACCATCGCGTTCAGCGTTCTCGCAAAAGTTAATTGCCGTGCAATTTTTGTATACATAAATAACGGTAAATTTGTTATACACATCACTTTGATTGCACCAGCTAAATCATCACAACAGCAGCAGGAACAGCAGCAGCAGCAGCAGGAGCCACAGCAGGAGGAGTTGACAAAAAACATTTCGAGCCCGTAGCCAAATGCGCTTAAAAACACATCAAATGACTCAAAATTTGTGCGCGAGCGGCAAAAAACTGTAATATTTATTTATATAAAATATGCCTGACAAACGAATTTTGATTTAAACCAAATAAAATATTTAAACAACAAAATGTTAGCGGCCTCCCCATATGAATGATGGCGAAATATTTTCACAACAATTTGGCCTCGTCCCCCCTGCGGCAGTTGAATGAAATATTAGCACAAGCTTCGAACTAATCGGTTGCAAATTTTTCCGTACATCCAAATTTATAATAATATTAACCACTTGTGTCAATCGGCAATATATGGTTATTTCTAAAAATTGTTTAGGGGCTTAAATACGGAATTAAGTCGCCAGCTGTTGGTTTTAAAACCAAATGATATTCAACTCAACTCGAATAATATGACATCTCTTAATGAATGCGAAAGTTGCATCGATTTTTCGATGAATCATCGTTAGGTATTTAACTGATAACTTATTTATATAATTTTTTTTGAAGACATCAAGTACAGGGCCGCGGCAAGCTGACATTTAATCTTATTGATTGATGACAGACTGTCAGTCGTATAACTCCCAAGGCAGACCCTAGCAGAATAGCAGACTTCCAGGAGAACGCCGGGGCATGGCAATCGCACTTAGAACTGTTTGCAATCCCAAAAAGCGACGACGAAGTGCAACACACTGGCGGATAAAGAAGCCGCGACGGAGGCAGTAGCAAGTCGAGCATCAGAAAACACACCACAGCCATAAAGACTTAAGGCACTGAGAGAAATAGGGTGGGATATTATAAATTTAAAGCGAGAGAAGACTTTATATCAATCAAAACATTATGAAATGGTACAAGTTTCAACAAGAGTGTTTCTACTCCCTTTTTAGCAGAGAATTTCAATGTATTTAATTGCTAAAGAAGCATAAATCAGACTTAAATTTGCTTACAGCAAAATCATTTAAAATTGTTGAACAAAAATCATTCAAAACTAAATGATAAAACATACAAAAAAATGTCTCTATCCTACTTAAAAAATAAAACATTAAAATAGTTTTAAATATGTTCTTCACTTACTTTGTTCTTTAGGTAGCTTAAGGAGTTCCCTGGCTCCTTAATATATTTCATCCGTGATGTTTAATTTTTAAGATGTTGTTTTTTAGTATAGCCCTATTATCATTCATTTTTTCAAGAACCTCTGTGCTTTTTCTCCACGTGCATTTGCAGACTGGCAGCTGTGTAAAATTCATCTGTCATCGCGTGTGTAGCGCCAAAGCTTATGACGTTAATCCTTTAAATGCGCCAAATGCATGCAAAACTTTTCCAACTGCAGCCAAAGGAGGAGCTGTGCTCCGGCTCCGCTGCAGGCTGAAGCTTTTGCAAATTGTATGCCTTGGCATGTGGAAAATGCGGGGAAAATGCGAGGAAAACGCGGGGAAAAGGCGGGAAAAAGGCGGGGGAAAATGCGGAGAAAGCATGAGTTGGATGCTGGAGGTGTCAACTGGTGTGCGGAGGTTTTGTATCTGCGCGACAAAATCAACCAACCGAAAGCGTTCAATCATCGTTAGTTACCATATTCCGTGGCACTCGGCCTTCCAACCAAACCTTCTGATCCCAGAGACCCGAAACGAGTGGCGGCAGGTAAGCCGAGTCGTGAAATAAAACGCACAAGCACAGCCCCAGAAATAGAAGCGAAACCAAACAGAAAAACAGCTAGGGAAAAAGATTAAACAAAAAAAAGTAACACGAACAAGGATATAGCCAAAGTTGCCAAAGGAAACTGCATATTTTTGCGTTCGTTGGCACAAACTGGGTTAGATCGCGCACTTAATACAAATTCATGAATATTTTATAGACGTTCGTGCCGAGTCCACAGGAGTGGGGGGTCTAGTCTAGGATCCTTTTTTGTTTTTAGTTTTTTTTTCGCTTACACCAGTTTAGTGTGTAATTAAACGATGCTCACGGGTCTCACGTAATAAAATTCAAATTACTAATGCCAAAGGAGGACGCAGACCAGTGCAGAGAGCAGCCAGGACTAAAGCGAGAGTCGACATCAAGAATTTTTGATTTAACCAAGTGCATGATCTATGACAGCAAATGTGTCCCGCACAAAGACAGCCATTCAGACGGCGCTCCAGCTGCAGTTCGAGCCCTCTGCTGGGCCATAGAACCGGACCCACAAAATGAAGGGGAAGTTACAGCACTGAAAGAAAACGTTAGAGCTTTACAATTACCTCTTTAAATTTCCCATTAACTTGTGTATGTTGTATGCATTAAATTATAGAAAAAAAGATTCTTTCTTTAGTTTATTTAATTCATTTTCCGCGTGTATAAGATTTACTTTAAAGATATATTTCTTATTCGTATGAAAAAAGAAGTAAATTATTGGAAAATGTTTATGAAAATCTTTATAGCATCTTTTTAAGATATCTTTGGATTTAGATGTCAAGTTTCATTGCCTTTTCCCTCAGTGGCGGATGACTGCGAGCTGCATTTGCTTGGCTTGCTCGTCTATTGCCAGTCAAGAGTTAACACGAATCAATTACGCAGACCCACACAGCTGCGAATACTTGGCCGGAGAAGCCGAAAGATGGATGCAGGGAGACTGGAGAATGTAGACTGAGCTGGAGATGGGATTGGATTGGAGATGCGATGGGGTGACACAAAGAGACAGGGCCAAAGCTATGGACTGCGGTCCCTGGTCCACATGGACTACGGCTATCGAGCGACTGGTTGACTGACGGAGAGACGGACGGACTGGCAGTCGGATGCGAAGAACTTTGGTGGCTGCTCTGCTGTCAAATGACATTTGACTTGGCTGCCGGGCCAAGGATTTACAATTTAAAGCAAGTGGCCAATAAACCAGATGAACGACCAAACGAATCTAATGCCCCCGTCGTACCTGGGTTTTTGAAAAGGTCCCAGAGTCCAGAGTCCGGAGTCCGGACTCTGAAGTCCGGAATATTTGACTGACGTAAGTGTATCCTAAGTGTGCGCATGTATGGCAGTGCTCAAATGCCGGAAAAGCGCTCAATGCCAATACCAATTGAGTTTATGGCCGTGCATGAGGAGTGTGTCCATCCAGGCAGTGGTGCAGCGGTGAGCGATGGTCGAAAGGTAATAAAAACCATAATTACATCATAAATGACAGATGTTACACTATGGCTAGGGGTCCAAATGGGCGGGGAGTACACATATTAACAGCTATTAACAAACTATAAAGCTCAAATGGCCGGCTATTGTTTCAGGTGATTAAACGAAAGCTAATTGGTGGTGGAAATGAGTAAGGAAAATATGTAGGGTTAGGGGAAATCAGACTGCAGAGAGAGTGTAGGTACTTAAATTCTGGAATCACAAGGCTAAAGGATTATAGTGCTGATCTCTCGTTAGTAAGGCAACCGTTGCAAGTAAAACTGAATCCTGTTTTGGCTCAACCACAACGGACGGCAAGCAGGAACAGTTTCAATTAGAACACGTTGATGTAGCCAGTGCAACAACGATAACTGTGCGATTTTGGATTGCCATATACTCAATGCAAATTCCCGACAATGGCCAATGAAACTGTTCTCGAAAGCAGCGGCTCTCGACCAGAGGCCCGCCACCTCATCCGCATCCGCATTCAAAATAGATGCCAGCACTCGCAGAGGCTCGTTGCTTTTTGGGCCGGAGGGATGGATAAGGGTGCCGAGAGTGCATTTTGCGTAACTCATTACGACCGGGGAGATGCCTCATTCGGGGATGGATGAGTGGGCGGAGCAGTCAATAACAAACACCCCGCAGCGGAACTGCAGCCGGAACACGAAGGCAGGCGGAGCTCCTCTGTTAGGAGTTTTGGCGGTTTGATCGGCAAGGTTTTGCTCTGGCTGGACATAACACAGCTGGAGGAGGTCCCATGCACTTGTACAAAATCTTTAAAACTATGTTATTAATAATATTTTTCATAATTACATATTTAATGCAAGCATATGAATAATAAATATAAAATAAATGCATATAAAAGATTCTATAAAAGGTTGATGGTAATAAAATGGTAAACTTTATATACATTATTAAAAATACCACATTTTCCCTAGCCCCCAAATTGTAAAAGGAGTTTTCCTTATGTTTTTCGGGGGTGTTTAAATTTTTCATAATATTATTTCAAGTGCATAACTGTCGCTGCCATGGTTGCAGTTGCATTCATTGCCGTTTGCACTTCGTCAGCGCGAATGTCGATGCCTCGCATTGTGAACTCTTCCGTCCGCTAAATTGTGGTTTTGAAGGATCCCTCAGCATCACAACCCACCACCCACAACCCACCGCCATTCCTCATTGCATTTCTGTGTGTACGTCACGTTTTCCACTTGCATGACCACTTCCGCGGCATGGATTTGTTGGTCTCTTGGCTGACGGCTGTCTTGCGGCATGGATCCGAAATGAATCTTCCGGCGTGCAAAATTAAGAATATGTTTGGAGGATATACAGCCAAGACAGACCTTCATCAATCAGACATACACTACATGCGAATGAGAATCTGTCTAAAGCCACTAAATAACGATTTTGCTACGTGAACAATGAGATATGTGTCTAAAGTATTTGAAGTTTTTTAAGCTTAATCTTCCCCCAAATTGTAACTCCAAATGGCAATCCTCGGGGGAGAAAACAGCTTAAGTGTTGCTTACAAATCTTTGGATGCCATTAAATATGTACACATTGGCTTTGTCGATAAATTAACACATTGTCTGCAGGTATTCCACACCAAACGGTCAAACTTTTCGTCACATTCCCTGATTAATTTTAATGGCCCACAAAACTGAGTTTCCCCCGCAGTATTCAAGTCGCAACAGAAAAAAACACAGGGAAAGGGAGTTGGGATACCTGGATCCAGGACCAGGAGCTGTGGTCAACGTTGATTAGCCACAATCACTTTGGACTCCGCCGGGACGAGTCGTTAACTGTCGAGAGTGCTCCATCGTCTAGTCCGTTGGTCATGCATTTTCCATGAGCCTAGCACACGCACTCCAGCCGGAAGCTGAACTAACAGCCGTTTAGTGGACACTACGATACCCACTCGGCACTGAAAAAAAATACAAGAACAGGTAAGAAAATTAATATAACAAGATAATTGCTTACAGAGACGAACAAGCTTCCTTTGCTCTATAATCAAAATACTCTAATACCATTTATTTTAAATATACTTTCCAAGAATATTTTGGGCAGTGTTTTTCAACAGTAGTAGTGGCCACGCATCCCTGCAAGAAGAAATGCAATCGGCGGGGCACACACACCCCGCCCCCATATCCCATTCCATTTCGAATCCCTCCTCTCGAATACATATTTAATAGAAAGAGCTTAGACGTGATGGGAATCGAGGCAATGTGCGGGGGACACGTGGGTAGTTAAGCTGATTTCGGTACCTTTGTCTGGCGGGCCAACATAAGCTAATTAAAGGAACATGAATGTTTAACCGATCAAGATAGGCAATTTAAGTGAAAATATGCCATGAAATCAGCATTAAATAACCTTATTTGAAGTGATTTCTTGTATAAGGTGAGTTTCCTTTAAATTTAAATTTAAAGAAGCGTTAAAAACTTACCTCATACTTGTTAGCTTTTATTTTGTTTCCTAAAAATGTATAAGAAATTCTTCCTTCTTTATGATTTCTAATAAATCCTAAGAAAATAAAGCTTCACTTTTCCTTAGCATACTTTCCAGCAGACACATATTAAAATTGTAAAATCTTTTTGTGTTTTGTAAACTATTAAAAT
The DNA here is from genome assembly GCA_018904745.1 of Drosophila orosa. Taxonomy (NCBI): domain Eukaryota; kingdom Metazoa; phylum Arthropoda; class Insecta; order Diptera; family Drosophilidae; genus Drosophila; species Drosophila orosa. Next base: position 3,859 of record JAEIIH010019862.1, on the reverse strand, counting down.
GTCATTGAAAAGCAAAAAACACCGGATTCATTTAAAATAGTTCGTTAAAGCCATTCAAATGAAATTCATGGGAAATCCTTGAGAGTTACTCTGTTTCTAATCTCACACACTCGCTCAATTGAATTCTGCTTAATTTATACAATTGCATATATATGCTTGTATATTTTCGTTTGCCTCAACATAAATCTTAACAAAGCTAACAGAAATGCCAACAACAAATGCTGCTAACCATTTGTCAATTTTAAATACATTTATTGTATTTGCATGCCTGTCTGGTCCCCCAGCAGCAACAAATGAAAGAAAAGGCAACATAATTTAATAACCCACAAAGCGGCAGACACACGCTCTCCATGCAAACAAATGGACGGACTGATATATGTACAAGTATATATTCGAAGCCAGTGCTGCTGCCTTGTTGGCCAAGTGTCGTGTCTATGTATTATTCAAATTCAATTATAAAAAAACGCAATAAATAAAAAAATGCTGCATGGAAAGGGAGATAAGAAAGATAAGTCCCGAAATGGCAAGGACAATATTACTTGGGCTACGAATACTCTGAAGGTCGTCTTCACTTGAGTTTAAGTTGAATTTCTCAGGAAAAACAAGGTTTATATACTAGAAAGTTTCGTTCCTTTTTTTTATTAATAAAAATAATACACAATACTTGACTACTAATATAATATTTACCAGTTTTCTTAACGTCTTGAATTGCCAAAAAAGGTAACTCTAAAGATCTTTAAAGATCTTTGTTCTGCCAGCTTACTTTGAATTTCCAGGTAAGGTATAGCCTTCAGATTGATATGAAAATATATATTTAATTTATTAAATACATGTTTTTAATTACCTAAAAAATGTTAAAGTATATATTTACTAAATTTCTGTGGTATCCAAACCCTATTCACTTGCTGACAAGGTTCGCATACCCTTTTTTTCGTTGGCTCGTGGTAACCCCCCCGAAAACGTGCGGCAAATAGCAAGAGAAGCAAAACCGAAAAGGAATATTTATTATTTGAAAAATACCTTGAGGCCGTGGCAAACGTCGTGAGTTCATAAATAACATTCGGGGCCAAAAAATGGACAAAATCAAGCGAGAAATGCATAGGGCAGCAAACAGAAATTTGATAAGCGATAAGGGGCGGGCCCCCGGGGGGGTCTTCCCGTACAAATAATAATATTAGTAATAATAGTAATCAATGTGTAGTGTAAATAATAAATAACATGCGGCCCTAGCCGGCGCCGAAGGGGCCACAGGAAATGCCAATAAATTGATAAAAGATGATGAGACGACGGTCGGCGACGGAGTCGGAGTCGGTCCTCGATGTTGGATGGCCCATGAGCGATTAGCCCCGGCACGCAACGCAACGCAACAGCCGTGAAGAGTGCTTACAAAGGTCAAAAGGAAACCCCCGAATACAAACACACTTGGCGAGATAGAAAGCATAAACAACATAAATTTATTTGCTGTTAGCCTAATGTTATTTATACCTTTCAATTACAATAACAGCGGGAATCGGCCGGGAATGAGGAGGAGGAGGGGACAGGACTCCCGGCAAAGTAAATAATAAACCATGACCCATCAGCAATCAGCCAGAAAAGAGGACCGACCCCGTCCCCGCCACTATCAAACCTAATGCGTGCGCATAAATAACTTGTCCGTCTCCTCGCTCCACGCTTTTTACCCGCGAAAGGTGTGAATATTAAGCCGGTGGCAGCGGCAGCGTCAGTTCCCCAAAAATTTACGGTTGCCCGTAAAAGTTCCGCTCCAGTCATAACTCAAATTCATGCCTCCCAAGGGAAGCTGCTGCTGCTGCTGCCGTCGCGTTGCCAACTCATTTGATTTTCCTCCTGCTCCTGATTCTGCTCCTGCTCCTCCTTTTGAGGCTCAAAAGCGTCCGACAAATGAGGCAGCCAACCGCAGCCAGTAATTCAGCAAATCTAGGGATGCAAAATGACATTAACGCGGGGCTCAGCAGCCAACCGCCAAGGCGGCGGAACATTCTCACACCGAAAACGTGGCAGATCAATCACTCGAAGGGACCTTTTGCAGGCAGGCGCCTCGGTCTGGATATAAAGCGGATTACCCCGAAACTTTAAAGATTGCTCAAGATTAAACCCCTCTAATTAGTATTCATCAGCCATGTTTTTAAAATAACTTGGGCACTAGGTCTTTTAAAAATAGCATAAAGGGATCAAGGATAATAAATATTGTAATTTACATTTTTAAAATACTTATTACTTTTTTAAATAAAAGTTTAGGGTTGTAAGGAAAGATCTTGTCATCATGATCATGTATTACATTGTTTGTATATCAAATTATACAGTTTTAGTTTATAATTTAACTGTTTACTTTAAAATTTGACTTATAAAGTTTACAAGTGCCATAAGTATACTTATATTTTTCTTTTGAAAATAAATGTTTAAATACAATTAATTTAAATACTACTCGTTTCCTTGGAGGTAAATTATAAGAGCATACAATTTATAAATTATTTCGAGGGCTCAACTTAAAAAAAAAACCTAGTAAAAAGTGTTGATTTTGTGAAAAAAGTAATATTTTCTTGAAAATAAATGTTTAAATACAATTAATTTAAATACTACTCGTTTCCTGGAATGTACATTTAAGAACATTAATTTCTTAATTAAACTCTAATATTTGCTGTAGTTTTACTTCAAATAAAATATTAATATTTAGAGATATTATTATTATATTCTTCAAACTCGCAATTTTGAATTGCCAGCCCTGTTTGCCAACCGCAATAAAGGGCAGCCAGGCCAACTTTAAGTTGTGATGTAATTAGAGATTGGCAAATTCTAAATTTCTCATTAATTGTGCGGTGCCGCATACAAATGCCTGTAAGGACTCCTGCCTTCTGAACCTCCCATCTGGCTGATAGTCCCACTGACTGAGTTCCCTGCTGGAAGAACGGGGGACGACTGATTGAGCGGCGGATACGTCTGGACAATTGATAAAATGTGATAAACGCGCAAGCAGTGAGAGACAAATGACTGCCAGGTTTGTGCATTAGCACGTGTCCAGGACGAAACAGTATAGAATGCTAGGACACTGGAAAAACATATTCAATGGGTAATAAAAACTTGTATAATTTTGAGTATGAAGTAAGGAATTAGAGAGGTAATAATATAATTATATTATAAAAGTTATTCCGTTGAGTGTTCTAAGAAACACATTCACAGCCAGGCCATGCAACTTCTGATCCATATTATTTATATATAATATTTGTACTTGCTTCTTATTCCTCCAAGTGTAGCATAGAATGAACCTGCCAGGTGACTCGAGGCAGCCAGCCAACAAATTGAATTTATGGCCAGGGCTAAGCGTTTTGGGTGTCAGCCTGGTTAGGTCTGATTCATTTGCCAGATATAGCCCGGGTGAGTTGGGTGAGTTGGGAGCTGCTGCTCAAGTGCTGCTTTTAATTTCCGACTCAAGCAGTTGGCGATTTGCTGGCCCTGCGGCCTACAAACAATTTCAAGCAATTTGCCTAAAAGTGGGCAACAAAGTGGGCGGCCGGCCAATGGATGGCTGCCAGTCTATCTGGGAGCATGCATCTAAATGAACTTTGCGTGCTGTCCAGGGGAAAAGAGATGGCAGGGCGTAGGGCAGCGGTACTCGGCCACAGAGACAGATACAGATACAGATACAGATACAGATACAAATACAGCTAGAGCTACAGCTACAGCTACAGGCACGGGCCAGCGAGAGAGTCAATGACAGAGGCTCTGGGGACAGCAGGCAGCGCTCACATTGATATGATAAAATTTAACAATGTGAATAATTTATAATTGCCACGCAAGCAACTAAAATATCTCACCTCACACTGAGAAAATTTCCATTACTAAA
>JAEIIH010019822.1:0-20450 GCA_018904745.1 Drosophila orosa | reverse complement strand
TCCCATAAATAAGAACGTTTTGTTAAGTGCTTACTGAACCCTGAGTGTAAACACATTGCATTATTATCTCTTCCTTATTTACAAGCTACAAATTTAATTCAAATAAAATTTTCTGCACCCAAAAAGTTCCCAGAAATCAAACAAGAAACTTGTGTTCAGTGATTACTGTACGCACTCCAGTCACACACACGGAATGGCATGCAAACCAAACTCGAACACAGTTGCGGAATTATTCTAACCCCGGGCTATGGTCCGCCACTCTCCTCCTGCTCCTCCCTTTCCAGATCCATCATCAGCGAATGCCTGGCCTCGTTCCTGTACGTGTTCATCGTCTGCGGTGCCGCCGCAGGCGCCGGCGTGGGGGCCAGTATCTCCTCCGTGCTGCTGGCCACGGCTTTGGCCTCTGGACTGGCGATGGCAACACTGACGCAGTGCTTCCTTCAGATCTCGGGTAAGCTAACTCAGCCAAAGAAGACAATAAACAACTGTGTGTGGGGCGAACAGACAACAAACAGGGCGACAAGTGTTTGGGGGCCCTTGGACTTGCGTGGGAAACTGCCATTTTTTTGTTGTTTTTTTCAGAGCAGAACCAAAGCGAACCGAACACGAACCCCGTTTTTTTTGTTTGTTATATTTTTCGAAAAGGCAATGCACTCCGTGCGGAGCCACCTACTCCCACTCCACCATCTGCCTCCTTGTCTTATCGCCACAGGCGCACTTGTGGTGCCATCGACTGGCCCAAGCTCTTCTTTCTTGCTTTTTCCCCGTATTCCCCTACATTTACTCTGGTATTTATATATTTGTTCATTTGCGTTGACATTCAAGGCAATTAAACGACTGCAGGGAAAAAAGAATACGACTGAAGTAAGGACCAGGACCATGTGTTCTTGATTTGCCTTCAACAAAACTCCCCATTTTGCGGTTCGCGATTCCCTGGTTTTTTCACAGCCAATTGGTTGAACATTAAGTTATGATGTTATCTCTTGCCTTCCGCAGAAGTGTCAAAGTGATATTTAACGTTTCTCCCGGGGGAGCCATCCATTAAGCCAAGACTGCTCCTATCTTAAGTAATTTTCCATATTTCTTTCTTTCTTTCTCTGAAGGCGCCCACATAAATCCCGCCGTGACCCTGGCCCTCTGCGTGGTGAGGAGTATCTCTCCGATTCGTGCCGCTATGTACATGACCGCCCAATGTGGCGGAGGAATTGCCGGAGCTGCTCTACTTTACGGGTATGTTTAGTTTAAAATTACGTATATAACCTACATAGTTAAAATACCAAAGAAATCCCTGATATTTGAACACTATCTAAGGATAGTAGACTTCCCAAGCAACTAGTACTTGCATATACTTCAGTGACTTCCTAATTCAGCAAATAAATGAAGGCTAACAAGTATTCTATTAGGCCAACCCGTTCTTCTCTCAAAATCCAAACTAATTCAACTCAATTGAGCTGGAATTCATTTTGCATTTTCGGTTGGCAACAATGTACATACGTGATGTGCGTGTTTGTTCTGTTCATGTCCGAGTGCCTGACCACAGCAATTTCTGCATTATGCCAAGGACACTGCAATGCATCATCCTGCATCTGCGTGAGGATTTGCCCGAAAAGCAAACTCGAGAGTTTCGAAGTTAAATCCAACAGGCTGTTCCAAGGGTCGAAGTCGTAAATCAAAGCGTAAAAAGATTGCTAGACAGGATACCATCGAATAGAGAGACAGATGAAACGCACTCTCGGGGCGATGGCGATGACTGTACAACAAGGACTCTCGGCAGGAAGCGTGAAATGAAATGCGTGTGTGCAGAGACGAAGAAATGGGAAATTCTATAAATGGGATATGCAGGTAATCCACACACAAACACACACAGACACACCTGCGGGGACAGGACGCAGGTAGCTGGTAGAAAAAAAACATCTGCCCTTCTATCTCTGCGTAGTGATTTCCCGTCTCGAAAGGGAACTTGTCCTTTGTGATGCCTAGATAATGGACGACACAGGATAGGTTATATATACACGCACACACCAGTCAGCCAGAGAGCCGAAAATCTTGTGCCCATCAGGGTTTTCCTTTGTGGAAGACCAGAAACAGGATGAAGGACAGCAGAAATATTACTCCTCCTTACAACTCCTTGTAGTTTCTGCGCCTGCGCACCATTTTTCAAATGTCGCTCCAGTTTTTGTGCGTTGAGCGTTGAACTCCTTTTCGTAGCAATGCTTAATGTTAATGCCTCGTCCCGATTGTCTGCTCGACATCTGTTCCGACCCTTGGAGGAGAGGAGCCCCTGCTTTTTAAGTGCGTTGGCATCTTTACTTTCTACGGATCCGGGGACGAGAACGGGAACGGGAACGGGGACGAAAGAAACATGTTTCAGCTGCTGCTACTGCGATCAGGTTCGGTTTTTTTTCTCTTTTTCGTACTCTGCTGATATGGATTTCTTAGGGTCCAACGAGTTCACATTGGGTTTTAGTTGAAACACATGTTTCCCTAAGAGAAATCCTAAAAAAAAGAGAGACTGAAGACTACTTTGTACAGCTGCTGATTAATTGGTTTAGATTCCGATTATATATGTAGGTTATATCGAAAAGGCTTCCGAGAGTTGTATGTGATTTTTTTAAGGGGTTCTTAAGGCTTATTATGACTGTGATTTGGTAAAGAAAAAAGTTGATGAGAAGAATATTGGCTAAAATATATTAATTACTCATTTTAAAAGGCAAACTTGTACCCTTCACAATGATTTCTTTAAGATTTCGTTGTGTATTTAGTGTGATAAAAATCCTAGAGGTAGGCACACATGCTAAGTAACCGTCGCGCCACCCCCAAGGACCTGCCACTTCAGCTGTCCTTCCTGCTCCTCGCCCTGTCACATGTCACTTGGCACTTACCCTAATTGCGCCGCAGATGCCACATGTGGCCAAGTGGCAGCGAATTCAGCCAAGCTGAGCCCAGTCTCAACTTCATTATCTTTCATAAGGAACGCAGAAAGTGAGTGCGAGGGGGTCGGGCCAACGGTCTTGAGTATCGATATCCGGCTCAGCGATATTTGATAGTCTTTAGGCTGCTCCTCCTCGCATTTCAATGATTTCTCCATGTACTTTGTTCCCTTTTTATATTTTTTTATTTGGGTTCGAAGAACGCGCGCCGAGCACGTTCCAAAAATGCGAGTAGCCTTTGAAAATGACGAAAGATAAAAATCGCAGGTAGAGAAAACGAAGAAAACCAAAAAGCAGAGAAGCATAATTAACATTTCCAACGGATTGTCGGCCTTTGTCCATGGTTCATCGGAGCTGCGCCTGCGCAGGATGCAGGATGCGGTGCGGAAACTTGAAATCAAACACGTGTCCCCGGAGTCGCCGCTGCTCCGCTCTGGTTGGTCAGTTCGAGGAGCAGCTGGAAAAAAAACGCAGGCAGGCCTGTGCACACACCTGCTGCCCAAAAACAGAAATTACTGTTGCCGAGGATACACAAAGAAACCGAAAGACTGAAAGAAAAAAAAGATACAAACGAAAAACAGGATTTCGAAGCGAGCAAAATTTAAATTTTAAACAGAAAACTGAAACGAATGGAACTGGCCAGCGGAAGGGAAGATCAGGGCTGGCACTGAGGGAAATATTTAGGAAGCAGAGATTTAACTCAAAACTTTAAACAGATTCCTAGACTTTGAACATTAATTCCTGAAATACCTACAGGTTGTTATTTTTCTATAGAACTTCGAAGAATGATTTAAATATGAATACAGTAGTTATTATTTTGAATCCACTTCCCAAATATTTCATCCATCATTAAAATTCCCCTGAATACATTTTATAAATCGTTTTCCACGCAACCCTTTCGATTTTTATCTAGCATGGAAATGCACTTCCTGCGTGTGCAAGGATGGGTTAGCAGGAATTGAAATCGTAATCAATTCGTGTCACATGGGCAATTCAATTACTGAATCCGTTCCCGTTCCCATTCCCATTCCCTTTCCCCTTTTATTAGTTACTCCTGACGGCTTATCGCACTTTGGCTGGGAAATGGCATCCTGCCAGGGCTTCCGGTTGCCTTCACTTGGCCCCTGCATCCGCATTCGAAATTCGAATCTAAAACGGAGCACAGGTGGTCCAGTTATACAGTTATGTCGTCGCCATTCATACGACACCTGGGAGATGGGGTTTAAAAAAAGAGAAAGAGTTCATAAAAATGCACTTGTGTATTTATTTTAAATGAACTATTTATTGTGTTGCAAAAGCAGGGATTGTTTAGATTTAAACTTAATAATCAAAGATTGTGGCTAGCAATCTTTGAACTGCATATAAAACAATAAATATTTATTGTTGTTTAAAAGCAGGTAATACAATATTTTATTTAAAAAATACATGGTTTCGCCTTTAAAAATATTTTTTCACTGAGATTCTCTTAAATAACCACTAGAACTAACCCATAATCCGCGTTAGTTTTCACTTTAAATCAACTGTGAGTGAATACTGAAATACATTTAGTGATTCCATGGCATAATTTGATTTGGGAACCGCATTGGGACTCCGGGTGGTCCCAGTCCCCAATCCCTGCGAGCCAGAAAGCCAACCGCCAGCGAAACCGTACCGAAAGCCCAACTAAACAAAAACCAAACCGAGCGTGTTGCACATGGCACATCGCAATCCGCAATCCGCCATCAGCAAGAGAGTTGAAATGTGCCAGTGTTCGCCCACACTTGGGGATAAGGATAACGACGAGTCCTGTTCACAGTTCAAGTTTGCAGTTTTCCGGCACTTGTTTCTTTTTTTTTTTTGCACTTTTTTATTTTTTTATTCCGCAAACAATTTGCGCAGGAAGAACCTGCTGAAAGGCACTGCCGCCCGCCCAGCATTCTGCCATTTCCGGCTACTTAGTTGCTTCGTGCTCTCCTCTCACAACTCATGAGGAGTGTTTGTTTGTCTATCTCTGTGGACGAGTGGTTTTGGTCACTGGGCGTCCTGTGAAATTAGCACTTTATAGATTTATGAGCAAACAAGCATGGCAAACTGTTTTCCTAAGCGATCAAATTTTAATCAAGACTGGAAAGCAGTCGGTGACTGTGGTCACTGTGGAAGCAATTGTGGCGAGGGCTTCTTGGGAATCAGTGGAGGATTATGGCCGCCTAATGCCCGCTAAGCCCAGCCTCCCCACACACAGATATACACCTCCAATCCCCGCCAGCCACCGGAACTCGGAGCAATTTCCCTTTGAAAGGCGTTCTATTTGCTCAAGTACTTTTAAGTGCATTCCGAAAGCATTTATTTCCGGATTTTCGCAAAGGAGGAGGATGAAGTGAATTCTTGGGGCTTGGGATTCCTGAGTGCCAGGTAGAGGATTGCGGTTTGGCTTTTGCAATATTTACCCAGCCTGCCTATTGCAAAATGCTAATGGATCTCCCGGCTGGCGGTGACAACAATCCAGAGAGTTCGAGCCGTGTAATATATGATGGCTTTCGAAAAACTTTTGCATCCTGCTTTAGGATACGAATTATCCCCATAAATCGCAAGGCTTCAAACTCATTTGGGCGCAGAGGAGGTCATGAAAAACTTTGGGAACTCGGTAATTGAAACTTTGACAGTCTAACTGATGTTGAGGCAGTTCAAGTGTGAACAGCTTAATGGGGTTGAGAGTTCGACTGAGGGTTGGTCCTGGAACTGTCACAGCGTTAAATAATAAATAATATAGATTGTCAGTGAGTTTTTGGTTTGGCAAACTTTTCCCTCGAATCAATCAGGAAATCGAATAAATGAAATAAAAAAGACTAATATCTTTGCTTTATTTTATATTCCCTTTCCCTTTATTAAGTATTTAATATACTCATGTTTATTATTTCCTTTTACAGAGTCTCGGGGCCAGGATATCAGGGAAACCTGCTGGCTGCCATCTCACAGAGCGTTTCCCTGGCCGCCTGGGAGCGCTTCGGTGTGGAATTCATCCTCACCTTCCTGGTGGTGCTCTGTTACTTCGTGTCCACGGATCCCCTGAGGAGGTTCATGGGCAACTCGGCCGTCTCGATTGGAGCTGCCTACAGCGCCTGCTGCTTTGTCTCGGTAAGTTGATGGGAGCCTTGACTTGAGTCCCAAGAATGTTGGGACTGAGAATCATTGAAATCTGGAAACCAGAAAAAGAACCCGCCAAAAACCGAAACCGAAACCGAAACTGAAACCGAAAACAAACAACTGAAGCGCACCTGCCGACTGCCGACTGTGACTCTGTCATTTTGATGGTGCAAAATCGCAGCATGACAACGGACGAGATAAACTGGGTTTCAGGTAGAAGAGACTTTAATTCAGCGCTGGCGGAGGGGCAAAGGGTCGGGATAATTAATTTAGCGCAGGGACTCCCAGGACAGAGCTGCATTGTTGGCATAACGGACAGTTTCAGGCGGCATTCAAAGGAAAGCGATTAAGGTCGGGCTTATATCGAATGAGGATTGAATTACGATGGAGACGAGATTCGCGGAGAGCATAGATGTATGTAGATTGTTGGCCAGCATTCAAAAGGGATACATAAGTATGTTGAGTCTTGATAAAATGTATTTAGACAAGGCTTTCATTCTAAAAGTGTATAAAACTTTATTTTTAGGATAGAAAAAAGGTTAAATTAAACTTTAGCTTATGTTTAATTCATAAACAATCTTTGGGATATACTTTCCTTTCTGTAATTTGAGTTTTTAATCTCTTTAAATTGTCTCTTAACTTCAAGCAAAGGCTTTACAATGTCTGGAAGCTTAGTTTAATGGATTAAATATCACATATCTCTGCCTAACATTCTCTTATAGATTCTAAAATACATTTTAAAGCAAGCCTTTAAATTCCAACCTTTCTTTTTTGTACTTTACTTAATTAAACTTTTGAATTCAAATACTCCCAAGACAAAGGCCGGAGAGCCTTGTCTGCAATTTATTCTCAACTAGACTTTGTTCCTTAAAATGCCTTGCAACTTTTCCCCCAACTAGCCTTTGATGAACAGTGTACAGTAAATTCCGTACAAAACTTGTGAAACCATTTAAATTCCTTCTTAATTTGTCAAAAATCTAACCAAATCCTCCCCCCTCTTCTCCTTTCGCCTTAGATGCCCTACCTGAATCCAGCCCGTTCCCTGGGTCCCTCGTTTGTGCTGAACAAATGGGACAACCACTGGGTGTACTGGTTTGGACCTTTGGTGGGCGGCATGGCCTCCGGCATCGTGTACGAGTATGTGTTCAACTCGCGCCGTAACCTGCGCCATGGCAAGGGCAGCATCGACAACGACTCCAGCTCGATCCACTCGGAGGACGAGCTGAACTACGACATGGATTTGGAGAAGCCCAGCGGCAAGTACCAGCAGTCGCAGGGCACCTATCCCCGTGGCCAGAACGGCGGCAATGGCGGAGGTCAGCAGCAAGGCAATGGCCAGCATCCAGCTGGGAATATGGGCCAGATGACGGGAGTGGTGGCTGCTCCTGGGCAGGGCAACTACTGCCAGAACCTGTACACGGCTCCGCCACTCTCCTCCAAGTACGAGCAGCAACAGGAGCCGCTGTATGGTGGAACCCGCTCCCTCTACTGCCGCTCTCCCACCCTAACCAGGAGCAACCTGAATCGCTCGCAGTCCGTGTACGCCAAGAGCAACACGGCCATCAACAGGGACATTGTTCCACGCCCTGGACCACTCGTGCCCGCCCAGAGTCTCTATCCCATGCGCACCCAGCAGCAGCAACAGCAGCAGCAGCAACAACAGCAACAACAGCAGCAGCAGCAACAGCAACATCAACAGCAGGCCAGCGCTGGCCAATCCTCCCACTTGCAGAACCAAAATGTCCAGAATCAAATGCAGCAGCGCAGCGAGAGCATCTACGGCATGCGAGGCTCCATGCGCGGACAGCAACAGCCTCTGCAACAGCAGCAGCAGCAGCAGCTTCAGCCCGTTGTGGGAGTGCAGCAGCAACAGTTACAGCAACCGCCTCCGCAACTGATGGCCGATCCTCTCCAGCAGCAGCAGCAGCAACAGCAGCAGCCGCAGGGCTTCCAGCCTGTGTACGGCACGCGGACGAATCCCACACCCATGGACGGCAGCCACAAGTACGATCGACGGGACCCGCAGCAGCAGCTCTACGGTGTGACGGGACCCAGGAACCGCGGACAATCGGCTCAGTCGGACGATAGCTCCTATGGCTCGTATCATGGATCGGCAGTAACACCGCCGGCACGTCATCCCAGTGTGGAGCCATCACCGCCGCCGCCACCCATGCTGATGTATGCCCCGCCCCCACAGCCCAATGCCGCTCATCCGCAGCCCATTCGCACGCAGTCGGAGCGGAAGGTGAGTGCGCCGGTGGTGGTGTCCCAGCCGGCAACCTGCGCCGTCACCTATACAACCTCGCAGGGACCAGCGATGGCAAGCCAACCGCATCAGCAACAACAGCAGCAGCAGCAGCAGCAGCAACAGCAACAGCAGCAAATGATGATGCAGCAGCAACAGCAGCAACATTATGGAATGCTGCCGCTTAGGCCCAACTGAAAGCGGCTGTCTTGGGGTCCGGTGACCACGCCGCCACCGGCGGCGCTGCACGCCCTCGCCGTACACCCCGCGGGCACGATGACCCTGCACCGCTGCAGCCTAGCCAAGCAGAGCAGTTTGTTTTAGTCCTTAGGTAGTCGTAGTAGCATCCATCGGGCATCGCATCCAAAGGAAATGTACGCAAGTCTCAGCCCTTAGTCCCTAGCCGAATCCTAGTTTAGATACGTAATTAGATGTAGGCAAGATGCAGCATAGCCACATTGTATTATCCAGAGGAGGGAACTCGCACACCTAGCAGCAGACAACGATGCGCTCAAGCATAGCACATTTAGTTGTAAGTGACTAATCCTGAACTAGATCTAGACTGAAGGACATAACCTGCATTTACTTCATTTTATCTTCCGATTTTTGTTATTTCCTTTAATTTAAAAAAGATATATCCTTATTTTCCAATGAATTTAATTAGAGTTTTGTTCCATTACAACGAAAAACAGACTGAAAAAAAAACACATTTTCTAATGCTTACAATATTTTTAATTCATTATTTTTATATCTTCCAGTCAGAATATCTTGAAGAGTTTTTGTTTAGCTTAGTTTGAAAAGGCCAAAACTTGTATTAACCATTTTAATTTGTATATAAACTAAACTATAGACTTATCCTAAGCTTATTCTGTAAATTTTAGGCACATAAGCTCACATTCAATACCAACTTATATAAACATAATGATATAGATGTATTATAACTACATTTACTTAGTGATACACACGCTTCGTAATACTTGTTAGCCTAAGAGAATAATGCAAAAATATATGGTGTATCCAAAATAAAGACATGTTCATTCAAAACGCAAGCCTTATCATTCTTAAAATTTTATGCGATCTCTTTGGAACTCGGGGCTTCATGACTCGGGACTAAGCTTAAGGCTTTAATATCATCTGAGGTAATACACTTTTAGGAACTTGTGGTTAAGGGACCCCTTAAGTAATAATGGTTAAATGTTATTCAAATTAAATAACATTCAACTTCGAGTAAGTCTGGAGATCCGTCCGGGTTTAGACGGAGTACATGAAGTTGAAGTAGCGCCGCACCTCGGCAATGGGAAAATGGGGCACTTTTTCTCGCACCTTCTCAAAGTCAGTACCATGCTTTTTGAAGGCATTGGAGAGTGCCACCAGATCAAGGGCCTTCCAGCGATGATAGTGACAGCCCCGGGCTGTCTGGCTCCGCTTCAGACGTCGGCTGGCCATTGCCAGATCGAAGCCCTGGCTGCGCAGGATGAACAGCGCCTGCTCCTCCTCGATTTGGTAGCGAGTTAATGCAAGGTCAAGGTACTCGCACAGCGCACTCTCGTCCTGTTCCGGCAGCTGCGGCGACCACAGACTCGAGGCGCGGTGTTGTAGCTGCGTTAGTTCCTGCTGTCGTTGATCCTGCGGCACGAGTTCAGGCAGGGTGGCTGCCTGTTGCTGCCAGTAATGTGCATCCCGCTTCTTCTTGCAGGAAAACATCCTTTCAGTCGGACAAAAAAAATTAAAATGAACGATATTGCGTCTGATCTGTTTTCAGGGTTGAAATGTCATTTTAGTGCTGGTAAACGCAGCAAAGCGAATGGCGTTGCCATGCTGGTAATACACTGAGCAAAATTTAATTCATTTTTTAAAATTCTAAGATGAAGGTAGAAAAACAAGAGGGGAAATCTGAGCCAATCTCCAATAACACCATAAAAATACAACACTGAAGTGGTATGTGTATTTACAGGACTTCACGGTGGGATTTTAATGAAAACATTGAGGTTATGTTGTAGTGAGTATGTCCATTTATTTATCGATATCGATATCGAATTCATTGCAACGTTGCGTAGCGTAAATTGAGGTTATGTCCTGATTTTTAACCTTTAAGGGAATGTTCATATACATATGCATATGTATCATCACCTATTGGGATCAGCGAATCGATTACCCGGAAAGGTCTTGTAAAAAGATTAAGTAACAATTTAACGTTTTTTTTAAACAAAATTTTAGTATCAATATTATTCTAGCAATCGTCGCCGATTTCGCCTGAGTCAGAGTGTTCCACATCTGGATCATAGATATCAGAGAGTAAATCCCCGTCGTCGCTACTGTAGTCGTCGTTGTTCCCCTGATGTCGCGAATAACGCTCCCACATGACCAGGCCTGCTGGTGGCGACGGCTCCTCAGCTCGCTCGACGTCATAGGTAAGCCAGGGGGAATGCTTTTGAGCGTAGACCGACTCCATAAGTCTTGGCCAATCCATCAGTATGCCCACCTTGGCCAGCTTAATCTTTAGGTAATAGCCACTTTGCTTTTGCGACACAAGTCGCACCTCTCCCAGGAGTTGCAGCACAAAGTGCTGAGGTGGCGAGGTGGTCGACACGTTGTAGAGCAAAGTCTTGCTCTCCAGGCACAGCTCGTATTCCGGCACCTGCTGCTCAATGGTCAGCTCGATGTGGGACTTGGTTTGATGCCACTTGACTCTGGGACGGACTGCTCCCTTTGATATTGTGGAATACTGCAAGGACCGGGCCACGGGCTTAGCCGCCGGACCTTGGGAAGCTCCTTGGGGGGCATCCTCCTTTAATTCCATTAATTCTTGCTGGTCAGTTGGTTTCTTTTGCTTAATGGTTTCGATTCCTTCCAGAATGCTTTCAAGAAACATATGGGTATCCTGATTTTTCGAGGGGCTCTTGGTGCCCAATTCTTGCATCAGGGCATTGCAAAATGCCGCGGTGCTAGTCGAAGGTTGATCGTCTGCAGCTTCTGGAGGAAATGAAGCAATGTTCTCCTCTAACATGTCAATAGCTTTGGTAGAAGGTAACTCCTTGGGCTCGCCATTAGCTTTGGCAAGTTTTGGTTTGGTTTGAACTCTTTCCCCTACTTCCTTCATCGGCTCTGGTTTTTTCTCCTTACTGATCTTCGGAGTGTCTAAGAATTTCTTTGGTTCAATTTTTGTGGAAGAAGGACAAGTGGTTGTATTCTTACAATGGTATGCCTTTCCGGTGACTAGCTTAAAGTTTTCCTTGTTGTTGTCCACCTCCTCGTTGGCCTTTTTCTGTTGCTCTCGCATCCCGCGAAGCTGATGATTACTTTGGCTATCCATTCGACCGAATCCACGCTTTATCAGCTCCTTATGTAATAGTAGTTTATAGACACTAGATCGCATGGCGGGACACTGCTCCACCAAGGCCACTTCCTTGGCATAAACCACATTTAGCATGGCAAAGTCAACGGTTATCTGCATCTGTTGGCGGTCGTTGATGCCAGTAAGGGATTGTTGAACCCACTCGGTGATTTTGGCCAAGCACTTGCCCCTCCCGGCACTCACTCCTGACAGCCGAATATCCATGGCCAGCGGCGGTAGGGTTGTGAACTTCTCCTCTGGACACTGAAGCAAGTGCCTGGAGTAGACGCGCACCAACTCCGTGCCGTAATCCATTACCTGGACAATAACTGGGCCCCTGGACTGTATATCCACGATCTTCACTCGCTTAAAGTGTCCCTGGTGGTGAATAATGCACACATCGCCCAGGCGGTATGGGCTGTGCGTTTTTTTGTCCGTTCCCATGCTCATTTCAAGTGTCGTGATCCACTTATGGACCGAATGAGGAGCATCCACCCATTCAGTCGAACCCTTGGTCCGGTACTCCAGAGGCCACACGGCCATGTGAACTGGGTCATAGGCCTTGTACAGCTTGCAGCGGATGACGGTTCCCTCTTGCTGCAGAGGATTCCCAGAAGGCGGCATATCGGCAGGAATGAAATGATGCCTCTTAAAGCAGTCTGCCACACACTCACCCGTACTCAGGAGATATGGACAATAGGGAATGCTATCGTCCGCATGCGGCTGCCTATCCATCCAGGGGGTTCCGTCCATTTCGATACCATGGGCACAAAGGAACTTAGTCAAACTTGTAAACTCCTGGAAGTTACTCTTGTCCAGCAACAAATAGCTCAACAGAGGTTGCTTCTCCCCATTCTGTGGGGTAGTTGTAAAATAGTTCGGGATTTGATCAGCCATCACACTGAAACGATCGGCAAACTTTGACCATGTCCGGGGCAGGCTGTAGTGGATGAGCACCTCGATGTTCCGCACTGCCGTCCGGAGCTGTTCAAGCTCGTCGCTGACCACCAACAGCTGGTGTGGCTGCTAAAAATAAATATGTTCAAGGGAATATTACTTAATCTATCTAAATTATTGGGCAAAGTATGCTCACCTGGTTCTGGGCCTCGGAGGGGCCCACGCATTCGTGCCCAGCAGTATTCAAGATCCTATGAAGGTCGTTCAACTCCTTTTCATGTCTGCAATATACGAGTGTACGTTTCTTGAAATCTTTCTGCTCCGCCAGGAACTTGAGCAGCAGGTCCGCCTTCCTCGAGAAATCCTTCAGGCTAAACTTCAACCTGAGACCGCCGTACATGGCTGCCTCGAGGAAATTGCCAAAGAGAGCCAGGGGCTTTGGCATGAGCTTCAGCAGCTTCTCGAACTCCTTGGCATGCCAATGCTGAGCCACCACAACAAACTGCATCGTTGGGCCTGTAGGCAAGCCGCTTAGCTTCTGCAGCACTTTATCCAAGGCCTTCGGAGTCGCCAGCCGCAGGCGATCAAAGTCATCGACTATGAAGTACTCCAGCATTTTGGGATCGATCATGTCTATCTCGTGACCCATCAAGCCCAGCAAATGGTCTGGGGTTGTGACCAGAATACCGCACGAATTGAGTAACATCGTTTGACAAGCAGTCAACGAATAGGCATGGGTATTGACCAGCTTGTGCAGCTTTGAGTCGGACCGCGACATAAGTGAAGCACAATTGCTGGTCAGTGCTTTGGCACGAGTCACCGAATCCACCAAGAGAATGGCCAGTGGACCCAGCTTCAGACCGCGACTGAACTCCGAGTTCTGCAGCGAACCCAACACCGTGGAGCACAGTGCGGGCAGATAGCTCCAAGAGCGACCCGTGGCGCAGCCATTAACCAGGACCAATGATCCGCCGTTCAAGAGATGCGGCCAAGAGTACAGCTGCGTCGGGAGCATAGTACAAATGTTCAGGTCCCTCATGCTTCTACAGATCTCCTGGCAAAATGGCAACTCGTCAAGACAGCCAACAGGATCCACCACTTGCTGACTGTGAGCCAGCAGTGCCATGTCATTGTTTCCTTGGTCGATTTTCTTAGATTCCGTGGCTTTGCTTACATTTTGGAGTCTATTTTGCAGAATGGATGGAACGGATGATGTTTTTCCTTTTCCCAATGCCAGCGACGATGCTGTTGTAGAAGCTTCAACTTTCTTCGATTTCGAATCATATGAAGAGGTAGCTTGGGTTGCATTCTTCATGGTAAAAAAGCTTGAATCACTGCTTGTGGCAGATGACGAGGAAGCTTCAACTTTCTCCGATTTCTCTTGGGCATTCTGGCAAGCGAAGGTGGACTTTAGATCCTTCGAAGGGGACTCTTCTTCCAGGGACAACGATTCTCTACTCGCATTCAGTGATTCTGACGATAAGTAGTCATCTGACGAATCATTTGAAGAGGCTTCTTGCGGAGCATTCTTCATGGTACGGAAACTGGCTTCACTGCTTGTGGCAGTAGACGACGACCGCTTTAGAGACTCCATCTTCTTCCAGAAATCCTCATCAAACGGCGGTTGGGCATCTTCATAGACTGACTCCTGGTCTGTATCCACACAGCTGCTTTTATTGCTAATCAATTCATTATTTGGATTCTTTTTAATCGAAGGTATTTCTAAGGCAGATTGCACACAACTCTCGTTGGAGACAAGCAACTTTTGACGCATGATTCTGGCAGAGTTCGGTACTTGGACGTGATTACGAAGTTCTAGGGTTTCCTTCATGAATATCCCGGACCCCTTGTTAAGACCGAATAATGAATTGCAGGGATCTTGCTCGCTGGCCAGTACGCCGGACGGATTTTTGACAAACTGAGAATATGGGTCATTGGAGGACAACACCAGTTTCATTATATTTTTTAAAGTCGATCGTGATTCAATCAGCGGTTCATTGATCTCGGCCAGCTCAAAGCTGAAGGCTTCCGAAGAGCTGTCTGCCTGCAAGGTGTTCCTGCAGGTTCCTGCAGGCAAGGCATGCTTTCCGCACATCAAAAATTCGCCGGCATCTTGGAAAACTTTGATCTTGCTGGCAGTCTTGAACTTGAGGTTGCCAAAATTTCGATTTGCCTGACCCTGGAATTCGATTTTAAAGTTCATATAAACGGCATCATGAATCATCTGGTTGAAAGCGAGAAGGCAAGACTTGGACCACTTATCAGTAATAGGCTTTATATATGCAATGCCTCCTTCTTTGATTTCCCAGAAACGTGTATGCAAAATCTGGGGCAGGGGCCACATGTCTAAGGACGAGCAACGAAGAGGGAATCCATAGTCGTAGATCCACACCAAGTACTGATCATCCTTGCGCTTTATCACCACACCCCGCACTAGCTTGGGCGGACTTGTAGGCTTATATTCCACGATGACCTTCTGGTTTACCAGATATGTGCTTTCGTTCCTTTCCTTGGTGCAGTATTTAGCCAATTCCTGTTCCCTCTGAAGAACCAGTGATGCGGATGCCATCACATCCATCAACATCACATAGCTGAATTGTTGAGGACTCATAAAGTGGGTTATAATGATGGCTAGGTCTTCGTCTTCCTGAGGAATATTTGCCTCCTCCTTTCCCCCTAAAAATAATTAATAAACAAAGAAAAATCAGTAATAATATGGTAACAGAGTTACTAGAATTACAGAATTGATTCAATTTAGCATCTAAACCCATAAAAGCCTCTTTCTAAAAAGTAAATATGGTTTCTAAATATTAAAAAATATATTTAAATTTCTTGTTTTTATTTGGAAAATTATTCGAGCTTGGAAATTGTTCTATAAGTAAGGTGGAGCTTAAAGTTCGTTTATATTTTCCGCGTGCAGTCATGTGTAAATTGCTGCGATTTCTACGCGTCAGAAACTTTGCCCAAAGCGAGCCAAAAATTGTGAAGGCAGGCGCAGCCACGGGATTACATTTTGTGGATGCGGATTGTGATTTAGTATGGGAGTAAATTAGGTAATTTAAGTTGGGGAAAGCTGAAAGCGAAAGCAAGTGCGGCACACTTTGCCTTTGCCACTGCAGTCAGCTTCTAAATGGCAAAACAAAGCAATGGGCTAAGCCGCAACTAAGGAGGTCCTTGTGCCTATTTGCTGTTTGTTTGCGCTGCACTAGATCTGCTGCAGTGCCTCCTGCATCCTCCTTGGGGAGTGGCAAGTGGTGCTCAACAATCGGCAGTCGGGCGTGCTCCAAGTTGTTGTTTCATCAACACTTTAAAGCGCTTCAAAGCTCCTCGCAAAGCAAGCTAATCTAAATGCAGAGCTGTGATTATCTCAACATTATTCGAGTTCATTTAACATGTGCAGGAGTTCCGACAATTAATTGAATTACTTGGATTAACATCGCTTTCCACCCCAAATCTGTCGCAAAATAAATGGTTATCTCATAAAAAATCGCCCAATATTGCTGCCATTGTTGCGCTTGGCAGAGAATATGTAAATCGCCAGATAGGGGATAGTTGCCATCAATCATAAAAAGTTATTCAGACCCAGCAGCCAAAACTAATTACTTAATTATGGATAACAAAGGAATTAAGTAGAAAGTAGCTTACCTGGTTTGGCAGGGCTTCCGCGAAGCATTTTAAAGGAAATACAAAGTAAATTACAAAGTACAAATTACACTTTTGAAGCTTTCTTAGTCAATTTTACAATAGTAAAAATTACAAATCTGTGAGAAAAAAAGTAAAAAGAGTTGTAAGTAATGGGAAAAATTAAAGGGTTTATAAAATATGTACCTAGAATTAATTTTATAAAGAAAAAACCCTGATTTTTATTTTATATCCCAAGTTACGATTTGCAGCAATATATAAAGTTCCCAGTATTTAAATCTGCAAATTGATACGTCCAGTTTTCCAGAAGATCTAGAAAAAGAATGATACAAAATTATTATTACGGGATAATACTATCATTAATAATTATTAATTATTGTGAACGCAAGAGAACTTTTTTTTCTGCAATGTCATGGGCTTTGATCTGCAGATGAAATTAAATATGAACATACATACATATGTATCTAGTATTAATGTTATAATAACAAAAACTTATTTATATTTTATGTTTAAAGTTGTGTGAAATTCTAATATCACTTATTCCCAAGTTACTTACTATTGAACAGGTCCAATTGCACCAATAAATTAAGTTATTTAGATCTGAAAATTGATTTAACCAGTTTTCCAGTAGATCTAGAAAAAGTGTGAGAAATAATTTGTTAAAAAATAATTGTTACTTCAGGATATTACTAGAATTACTGTGAACGCTAGAGCACTTTTTTCTGCAATGTCATGGGCTTTGACCTGCAGATGGAGACGACGATAACCGAATGACATCCACCAATAAGAAAAAATCTTTCACACTCATACAAGTATGCATACAAACATACATACATATATACTTCTTGTCAACAGAGCGCCTTTTTTTCTTTTTTCCCCGTTTTGAAGTGTCAGCGCATTTTATGCATATATGTAAACAAACGCAGTTTTTGGGACTCTTTCGTCCGTAATTGTAGCAATATAAATTAAGTTAGGCACCGATTAGCTTAACAAGGAACAGTTCCAACCGGCACTTTGATATCTCCTATTGTACTTTTTCACAAGTTAATTCTTCCACAAAAAAAATAAACGGCTGCAACAAAAAAAAAACAAACTGCTAAGATTTAGAGCTGACAATTGTCTAAGGCCTACAAATCTAATCGATAGTTTATTAAAATCGAGCCTATTGTCCGATCACTGAAATAATTTGAATATTTGAATTGAGGTTAGAATTTTTGAAAATTTGAATGTAGGTTAAATTTGTTTAACAATTTTAGGACAAGAATGTATTATGCAATGACTAATTAGATTAAAACAAAGTTAAAGTGTTTCTTGTCATTATTTGCAGCTTAATAAATAGCTAATTTATATAACATAAAGTAAAAATGTCTTTATACAAAATATATGATTTTATTTAAAGATAAGCCCCAATTCAAAATCCAAATCAAAGGTTATAGAGGTACTTAAGAGTTTTATTAGTACTTACATATTGGAGTTTGGTCTCCCTGATTATATCTTTCAGAAATTCGCACACGTGCCAACGACCCAAATTAGCGGTACATATTTTCTATTGTAATTGATGGCAAATCCTGAGCTGATAAATCCTTTTTCCCGATTTCACACCGTGCTAATTGCAAAACAAAATGCCAACCGTTTATTTAACCCAAAAGTGCTGTTTCTTTTCCTGCAAAAAAAGGACGCAACTTTTCACCCCTTTAACGGCCACAAATTTTCCCTTTTTCCCTTTTGTTTGTCGGGCACCGGATCGCTCATAAAAGTTTGCCCAAAGCAGGGTTGTCGCCTCTCCCCCTCAGCCCGCGCAGCCTTTCCTTTTTATTCCATTTTTATTTGATTGTTTCATATTTATGAGGATTATATGGTTGAATGTTGAATATCAGGGCACAACAAGAGATGTATGGAACGTGTGGTAATTTATTTTGCGGCTAAGAGTGTTACTTTATTTTACTTGACTTGCAGTTAAGTGGAAAGTCTTTACTCATTTTATCCAAGTCAAGTCTAGCCTTCGGGAAGTGTCCAGATATAGGATAATTTTAAATTATTTATGTATTTATTTATTTTGTGATTTTTTGAGTTTATGATGTTCTTTTATATATTGAAAATTGAAATTAAAACCAATATAAAACTGTAATGAAAAAGATTAAAATATTCAAGAAAGAAAAGCGATGTTCTGCGAAATAAAATTAAAAATGAACAATAAGCGCCAAAATTGACAGTTTGAAAAAGAGTAGAGTGCCCGTCGTCTTTTCCGCCCAAAACGCAAACAAAAATCGTCCAATGCGCTTAATCTTAGCGATGCCAGACGGGTGAGAAAAATCTAACTTTTTAACTTATTTTATGTTCAAAATTCAAGAAATCATAATTGAAAGTCTCGTGAAAGCAAAAAAGCTAAGAAAGTTGCGCTTAGCAATTGGCGTTATACTTCCAATTGGATTGGCAGCCCCAGAGAGGGACAACAACGATTTTATCCAACACTAGCCGATATCTCAAATGGCGCCAAAATAGTTTTGTTTTTATCCTCCTTTTAAGAGATTGTGACTTTGATCACTTCCAATTTACTTTTAAACATTTCACTTTGCTTGCTTTTCTTTGCTTTTTTCCCCACGTCGCCCGTTTAGTGAAATTTTTATTTCGGTTTTTTGGGGGAAATTTTAACTTTTTAAGATTATTTAGGGGGAAAGTACAATTTTCATCTGGCAACCCTGGCCTAGCCGATAGTTAGTCAAAATGGCGCTTGTCAGCTATCGTCTATCGGTGTAAGCGCATCACAACTCGAAGCGAAAAAAGAAAAATACGGGCGAACTGGACGAAATTGATTGAAGTTTACCCAAGAGCCAACGCCGAGATTCGCGCTGCACCCCACTAACCAATTAGCTCGTGTGCTCCGTCCGCCCAAGCCAGCAAGATAACCAAGTTTAACATACGCCTGGACAACATAATGTCGAAGAACAAAAAACTGTCGCTGTCGGGCGGCGACACGACAGAGAAATTTATTTACAAACTCAAGGATCTGATATGGTAAGCCTGCGGTCTTGTTGGGACTGGCCAGGGACTAAGCGGCCAGCCCAGTTCCATGGCTCCGCCGTGATTTTCCTGATTTTTCTACGCTTGAATTAAGAGCCAAAGCAATCACATAACCTCAATTGTGCACGGTTGGCGCTCCAAACGGGAAAAAAAGAAGTGAAGTGTGCGTAAAAAGGCAATTAGCACTCGTTTGACCGCCACGCAAGGCGTTCCCGATGGGCTCCGGTCTCCGGAGCTTCATATGTACCTCCGGTGACCAGTGACCCGACCCATCTCGACTGCTCTGCCCTCGGCGACGTCAACGTCTCTGCGTTGGCGCTTTTTTCGCGCGCGCGCTCTTTTTTTTTTCTTCTTTTGTTGTTGCTGCTGCCAATGCGTGGAGTAATTTTGGCCCAATACGAAATTTCCTAATAGTGTTTCCTTTTGCTTGCAGGGCCAAGATGAAGGGCTTCACCCCGTGGCCGGGCATGGTAAGTGATCGGAATGTTTATGCAGCGTCGACGCCGCTGCCGCCTCCTCTGCCGCTGTCGCTGCCATGTTGTGTTTGTTTTCGACTGTACTTTTCGACTGCAGCACCGCTGCTGCCGGCGTCTCTGTTGCCGCGCTGTCGTCGCTGTTGTTGTTGCTGGCTACGCACTTGCACACGCTTCATACTTGCGCGGCCCGGAATCGGTCGCTTTTGGAGCTGCTGCTATCGGGCCAGTCAGCCAGCGGGCGTTAGCTTTCGTTCGTGTACAGCCACAGATGCCAGCATGTGTGCGGTGGAGGGGGAGGAGGAGGAAGCGGAGGGACCAGCGACGCTCGTCGGCGGGCCAAGTGTTCAGATACATTAATATTCAGCGCTTTGTTGCCAAGGAAATCTAAAAGAGAAGCCTTTTTCAATCAGATTCCGAACCCTTTCAGTGTTTTCTTAAGTAATAAGAAATATTCTGTAGGAAAATGTGTGAAATGAATGTGAAATAATGTGATTTATCATGAATATCAATATTAGTTTTAAAAGAGACACCTTTTTCAAATCAGAATCTGTACCCTTTTGCTGTTTTCTTAAGTTATTCTCTAGGAAAATATGTGAAAAGTGGAAAACAAATGTGAAATAATGTGATTTACCATGAAAATGGGTATTAGTTTTAAATGAGAAGCCTTTTTCAATCAGATATCGAGCCAGTGTTTTCGAAGTGTTTTCTTAAGTTACATGAATTGTTCTCAAGGAAAATATGTAAAAAGTGGAAAACAAATGTGAAATAATGTGATTGGCTAT
>JAEIIH010019818.1:0-36053 GCA_018904745.1 Drosophila orosa | reverse complement strand
TCCCAAGTTTAAATTAAAGCTTATCTATCAAAACTATCAAGCAATACCTGACACAGAAATATCCAAGAAATGGTAAGCATAATTCTATACTCTTACATTTTATGATTAATTCGTTGGATAAGTTTCTCTTTATCTATTTTTTAGTTAAGCTGACATGCTGTGATATACGTCTTAGGTGGCTTTTAATGTATACATTGCGAACTTTGGCATCAGCTAAAAATATGGATATGACTATAGCCTTGGGACTACAAGAAGTAGTTATTAAATAAATACATTTATGCTCATTTTACTTAAATTAAATTAAATTTAAATTAAATTCAAGTGATAACTCTTTTAAATTATTAGTTTCCATGAAAAAACTAGTTAAAGAGTTACTGAGGCCTTGAAAATATAAGAAACACTCTTCCCATCAATATCTCCAAGCCGAAATATCCATAATATACCCTGCATAACCCCCATTTTCCGTGGTATTGCTCCGACATCAGGACAGGAAGTGAACGCGAAAAAAAAGCACCGCGGACAACGGGTGGCCACAACAAAAGCAGCAACAAAAGCACTGGCAGCAGCAGCAGCAGAAGCCCCACAAACTGTAGCAACGGCATTGTTTTAATGCATTTGGAGCACCAGCAGCAGCCGTGGAAGGACCAGGACCAGGAGCTACAAAAAAAAGGACGCCTGGAGGATGCGGGCCCGGCTGTGGCAGATTCCCGCGCCGATGGCTGATGGCAATAGCCGTGGCGGTGGCGTATACGCACTGTGTGCCACATTACGTATACGTTGCGCCCTACTTGCCACCGCCCGGCTCGCCCGCGGTACTCCCGCGCTGCTGCTGGTACGCCGATGGCCCCGAGGAGTCCTTAACGGTGAACGTCACATAGTACCGTTTGTTGCTGTCCAGCTTCTCCGCAGGCAGTGAAATTAGCTGTTTGTTTTTGCCGTGCGACAACTCCAGGGCCACCTTGTGATTGCAGCGACTGCCCCCTGCACTACCACTGCCCGGGCCACCTGCCCTGCCGCTGGAAGCACGGCCGCTGGTCAGGATCTTGGGCAGGAAGAAGCTGCTCACGCTGCCCGTCTTCTTGTACGGTCCAAAGCCGAACTTTGGCATCGTGTGGTGATTCATCATGGGAACTGCAAGACAGAGAACAGGACAAAACATTAGATTAATGATCGGGAGGGGGATGATCGACCAACTGACAGACGACACTCGGCAGAAATGGCCATGGAAAAAACCTAATAAGAGAATGGAACCGGCACTCGAATGCGTTTTTGGCTGCCGGATTACCGACCTTCTCGGCGGGGATTACCACCTTCTCTGTGTCAGCCAAATAACTGTGTGTAAACAGTGTTCAGAGATGGACAGGAGGTACGAAGGCGGACGGAGGGCACAAATGAATGCGTTTTTAATTTGCCATAAGCCGGACGCATCCTTTGAAGCTCTTGGGCTCCGGCAGTGGCGAATGGCGACTGGCAAATGGCAATGGCGAGTGCCGAGTGGAAGATGTAATAAAAGTGGAAAGCCAGAAAGGCGACGGCGGCGGCGGGTCGGGTCGGGTCGAGTTGAGAATATTTTTAATTTGCCGCGCAGTGAATAAACTGCTCGTAATTAGGATTTATATTTTTATGCCCTGCAGCTGGCGAGCAGCTGCTTTGAATTCGAGTGTCTGTCCCACGCTTGACCCAGTGCCGACGCCGGCGAAAGTGTTGCCAACGAACGATTCGCCTCTTTGGCCCGGCCAAAAGCCTGTCTGGTGCCATTTTTCACGCTTCCACAGAGCCGCTTAAAGCCCTCAAGCAAATGGAACAGAATGCTGTCGAGCTACACAGAAAAAATACAGACTATGCCATAAAAAAAAACACAATAGATTTGCTTTAATGTTTCGTAAAGTTGTAGAACTACTTGGAGCTTCTCAAATTAATACGAAAAGAAATCCATTATCTTTACATCTGCTTGGTTAATGGTTGGATTAGAATAGGGAGTTTTCTGGCAAAGTGAGGTTTTCATTTAAAGTTATTAACTAATAATTTCTATCTTATTTTCTTACTCTGCATTTTATAACTAGATTACTCACTGTAGGCGGCACAGGGAATGCCCGTGTAGGCGTGTGCCGCGTGGAGGCAGCGGTGCGTCTTCGTGGTGCACTGCAGCGCCTTCTCGTAGGCATTGTAGTCCGGACTCAGGCGCCGCTCCGCCTGAAAAATGTAGCAAAAGGATAAGCAGGCTGGAAGGGATAAGCTAGCGAAGGTGGACCCACCTCCTCGTAGACCTCGTTGATGTTCTGGAAGTTGTTGGTGCCCGGCCGCTGGAGTCCCTTGAGCGTCTCGTAGAGGAAGAGCTCAAAGTTCTTGAACGTATACTCGGTGAAGTTGTAGCGCCGCAACCGCGTGCCCGTCTCGCTGCCAAGGAGCACGCAGGACTTGTGGTAGTCGTCGACGGCCCGCTTCACCAGCACGGACTCGTTGAGCTTGCTGGAGCGGATCTGCAGCGACTTGAGCTCCAGCAGATGCTGGAAGATCTTGCGCTCCATATAGTATCTGCGAACAGAGAAGTTAATGAGATTGGGAGCCATAAAGAAGGTCGAATGAAAAGCGCAGCCAGTGGCGGCCTTTGTTTCCGCGCAGCACCATTGTGCCCGTTCTCGTCGTCATGTTTGGCCCGGGTTTTCCGGAGCAGCTAGCAGAATAAATGCTGGCAAATGTACGTAAATTGTCATTTTGATATCCTCGCGACTCAAACAAAGGCACAGCCGCCTGCTGGGCCCCACAAAGCTCCTTTCTGCTCCTGCCTCTCTCTCATAATAGCTGCTCCTTGGCTTTTTGGCACTGCTCGAGCGCAATAAAAGGCATCATGTTATTAAAATTTCAAAAATACTAAAGTGCGTACGCGGAAAAAATTCTATTAATAATTGAGGCTGGGCATAAACGAAGCGAGTCAAATTAAAGCCGCCGCCAAAGGCATGGGCATGGCACCCTCTATAATGCCATAAAATGTTATTAGAAATTTTATTAAAAATTAGGCAAACACCACCAGCCAGAGTTGCTTTAAGGGATCTGCATCTTGCCGGGGCCCCCTTGAAAGTTGCTCCTTTAACTCGGCTTGCGGGCCAGCGAGTTTTCTAAATCAACTAGCAGCCAAAAACCTTTGGCGCGGGAAGCGCATTCACCGAAAAAACTAAGCAAATTTGTCAAGTGCACTTGGTGCTTAAAAGCGGCGGCAGAAAGCGAGAAGCGAGAGCGGCGTTTTTGGAAAATTGTTTGCACAGCACAGCACCGGCTGGAGGAGACCGCTTGACACTGCTCGCCACTTGGCTGCGCCTCGCGAAATTATGCAAAACAATTTGACTTTGAAACAAAAGTTCATTGGCCAAGCGGCGGGCATCGACAGGAGAGGGTCCTGCAGAGAGCCAGGTAATAAATGGCCAAGAATCCTTGTGCGCCAAAAGCTGCGTAATAAATTGGCCGAGGGCCCCGAGGAATCCCGCAGCGCGACTTCAAAGCGGGCCATCGTTCTTCCGCTTGTTTTGCCGCCGCAACGGTCATCTTCATCGCCATCCTCATCTTCATCAGTAGGGGAATCAGCATCCTTATCACCATTCCCGTGCTTATCCTGGCCATCGTCGTGGCCATCACTTGTTTGCCGAAGCGCTTTTCAATTTTACGCCTCGCTTTTGGCTCCGTTCGGTTGCGCTTGAGTTCTTTGCAAGTCTTTCTCGCTTTGTGCAAATACTTTTTGCAGTACTGTCCTTGGCACACTTTCAGCCCAGCCATTGCCCAGGCCCAGGTCTACAGCCCACCGCCCCCCGCTGCCACCGAGTGATACTGATTTCCGTTTCCGCTTTACGTTCGCCTAGTACAACTTTCATTTCATTTTCTTGGTGCGCGTTGATTTTGTGTGCCACATTTTTCCACTGCAACCGCTCGCAGCGAACTGTCCTGCCTGAACACCCACTAACACCACCCACCGCCTCCCACCGGCTCTTCCTGTTTGTGACACAAATGTGACAGGCAAAAAGTGCACGCAGCGCCAAAGTGGATGAAGTGGAAAGCCCGCCAGCGGCAAAGTCAGCACCATCGCCAGCGCCATCGCCATCACTCGCACCAGCACCGTCGTAGGCGCACTTTTCTGAAGCGCTGACAACGACAACGACAACAGAATGCAAAGAAATTAAGCGCTGCACAAGTTGCAACAACGAATTCCCGCCCGCCGGCAATTTGCGCGGGACAGCAGCCAACAAACTGCACAAACCAGAACCTTTTGCCAAGTGTTAATGGTTTGGGCCAGAAACTGAAACAGAAACAGAAATAGCAGCGGCGAGGCGGCCGGATGGCTTGGCAAAGACGTGGCCTGCATAAATGCACACACCTGCCGAGCGACGCCTGGAAAATCGATGGCCGCCAAAAAGTGTTGACAAAGTCGCACAGCCCCCATGGAATCCGTGAAAAGTCTGCGGCTGGATTTGCACTCCGACGGACAGTCCGACAGACTTTGCGGAAACTTTTCCGCTTCATTTTTCATTACGGCTATATTTCTGAGCCCGCGCTTCAAACTTCACCAAGTGCCTGGCCAAAAGCCTGGCTGGCGAAATCCAAAAGAACCTAGAGCTTCATCAACTTTCTCTCCGGGCGGAGCAGCTTAAGGCCGCAAATGAAGACAGCGGGCAGTTTAAATTGAACTAATCGGTTGAAGTTCAAAATAAGGAAAGATAACTCACACATTTCCCAAGGGATTACTTTTTATTTAAGACTTGAGTAAATCATAGAATAAATCGATGGAGGTGAGGTAGCAATGATCATCCTTGCTTGCATATTTACTTACTACAAAAGGGTACGAAAAGCAGAAATATTAAAAAAGAAATATTATAAAAGAACAGCCTCATTAGTAGCCTTGATGCTGAAAGACTTATACGTTCTCCAGCCTACCTCACTGCGTTCCAAGTTTCTGACTTAAATTACAATACCCTGTGCAAGGCTATAAATATTTCCTAGCAAAGCTATGTAGTTCCAAATAAAACGACCAACGAATATGCCTAATTCCATCACGCGCTGCTGCAGGACCACAAAAATCATCCGTAAGGACAACAGATAAACTTCGGGGCGAGAACGAAAACGAAATCCAAATATTTAACAATGTCAATTACGAGAACGCACATTATAAATCCCAAATCTCACCTGTGCTGCTGGGACTCGAGGCAGACAGACAGACACACGCAGTCCCGGTAAGTTATTTGTTTAATTTATGCGTCAGATAAAATTTTAATCTCTTCGGAGCCGAAACGAGGAAACGAAATAAAGTTGCCGGGGCGCAAGGACGATGGACGGGGGGCTGGTGGTCTGTCCGTGTGAAAAGCGTGCGAATGCAGAATAAAATGAAAAATACGAAATAAAATAAAGTCTCTATTTACACACTTTTCATGGCATTCTCCCTGCGCAGCCCACTCCGCCCAGAGTATTCAACTGGGAGCCATGGATTCACTTTTTACTTTACGTTTTTTTCTGTGTTTTTTTTTATTTTTGCGTTACTTCCGTTCAGGGCTTCGAGTAAATTCTATTTGAATTTTTCGCCACCCCGATGCTTGCCGTAGATTCGCCGGGAATTAATTGACTCACCCCGCGCGACTTGTTGAGGAACTTGTTCGGAAAGTTGCTGAGCAAGACACTTGTTTGACTTTCGGTTTTGCGTACATTGCGTATACGCCGCGTATTTGCCGGAACCTCAACATGGCGGAATCTCGGCTCTGGTTCCGGGCTTCGAGGGAACCGAACCGAACCCATGATGACTCCTGGCCCGACTTGGCCTGCTGCTCCTGGCTGGCTTATGCAAACAGCCGAGTTAAATATTTTCATTAGTCAAGTGGAAAGAATTATTTATGAAATGCGCTCGCTCGCCGGCCGGATTTCGCCTCTGTTTTCGCCCCGTTATTGTTTTGTTTTGTTTTTCTTTCTCGGTGAATGTTTGCAAATTTATTCATGGGCTACAAGCAGATTAGCAAAATTAATAAAAGTCAGCTTACGCTTTTTAATTAAGTTTTGCGGCCGGGCTTATGCAAATACCATAAATAAATACAATTGACTTTTAAGTTGGCGAAGTAGCAGCTTACAGTGGAGCAGCCAACGGAATCGATCTCCGCCGTCACCGTCTGAAAATGACAAATTAAATTACCGGCACACGAGCTCCGACGAATCGCTAGTGTGAGCTTATGGCCAATTCCTGGCAAAGTCCCGGAACACAAAGGGGATTTCCGCAAACAAGCTGGCAAACGAAGAGCGAACACAAATGGTAATGGGCCCATCCTCGTCCTGATTCTCATCCTCGCCTCTTCGAGGACCTCTAAAAATGCTCTCGCTAATCTGCACTAATTCCATTTACAATTAGCATTAGCGAGTTGTAAACGAAGCCAAAGACTTTGCTCCACTCCGACTGCCTCGCTAACTGCCTTGCTGCCTGCCTGCTTGCGGCTCATTTTCATATTTTGTTCAAGTTTCTGCATAAACAAAACATCGCACCGCAGGTGGGCGTCCTTCGTCCTGGCCGCATTCAACCCTTCCGAACCGATTCTGTGCAGCTAATTAAAATGCGCAACTCTTTGCCGGAAATGAGCATTTCGGCTAATGACAGCGGACGAGATTCGGAGCATTCGAGGGCACTGGAATAAATCAGCCAGGATATTAGCCGGCCCCGTCGAGTAGTGGCAATGGCCTGGACTCGGACTTGACCTAATTATGATTTACGATCCACCTTCGGGGTAATTAAGGGACCCAATAAGAGGTAACAAAGCGTGGCGGCGAATTGAATTAAGCCCCTCTTGTCACCAACGACATCCACCTGTTATGCTTACGGCTTAAGGTCATAGTTCATGCTCCAGTACATGGAAAATGAACATTAATGCCGCGTTTATTGCCTTTAACCGCATTATAATAACTTTAAAGCGCTCCTCTTTATGGCGAACGGAAGCCGGGCAATTTATTTGCTGACCAGCTCAACAATGGAGACCTCGCAGCAAAAAATAAAAAAAAAGGAACGAAAGAAATGAGAAATGCGGCCCAGGCTATTAAATCCCTGGCTAAATTAACTTTAAGGCGGCTGCTCCATCGACTCCGGCTCCGGCTCCGGGTCCATCCCCGTCTCCGTCTCCTGCTCTGGGCAGTTTGATTACATTAAGAGCGGCCACGGCTGCCGCAGCCACAACTACGGAGCTGGAGTGCGCGCGTGATATAATGCGATCCGGGCAGCGGGACATTCAAGTTGATTAAAATCAAGCATCAAGTAAATAAATCTACGGCCGAAAAGACGGCGCTCGCCGGCGCCACTAACTGCCTGGAAATTAATTTAAATGAATGAATCTCGCCATCAACTCTCGGGGGCTCGAAGCTCGCAGCTCGCAGCTCGAAGCCCAAACTGCAGCTCACACTCGAAGTTCTGCCTCATTTAAGGTCAATCTGTAACGCTTATTCGTACAGAAAGCCAACGAAATTTACAGCTTGTTCGCCTCAATATAAGGATTTTTTATATATGGAATATTAATTCATAAAGCAAACTCACCTGCGGATATTCCGCTGAATGGACCTGGTGACGGCGCCCATGTCGCAGGCTCCTTTGTCGCCCGGCTTGCGGTTCTCCAACCGACTGCTGCAGGACCTTCCGTCCAGGGTGGCGTAGATGGGCCGGCGGGGCATGTGGGCAGACCGGAGGGTGGGGATCTTGCTGCGCTCTGCCCGTGGACTCGGCTCGAAGCCAGAGTCCTGATCCTTGCTGGTGGTCAGTGCGGCAATGCTGCTGCCTCCATCGCGGGATTCCTGAGCGCTCTTCCAGTTGCTGCGGGTCTTGGTGCCGCTGCGCACACGCTTCTTGAGGCGACGCTTGCGTCCATTGCCCATGCCCTCGGAGGTGTCATCTGCAGGTCCAGCTGCACCTCCTGGTGCTGCTCCTCCTGAGTTGCCCACACCATGACGATTGCCGCTGCTCAGGAAGCGACGCAGGGCACTGTCGTGCTCCGGATCAATGGCATCCGCTTCGTCCTCATCGTACTCATCGTCGTACTCCTCGTACTCGTACTCCATCTTCTCCAGCTCCGCGGCACTGGGCAACTGGACAACGGAATTGCCTTCGTTTACCACTTGAAAGACTTGATTGCTGACATTGCGTCCGGGTCTCTTGGGATCCTCCGACTCGCCCAGAGAGTCGTCGCTCTTCAGCACCTGGAAGCTCGATTTTCGCTCAGCGGCGGGCTCATCGGAAGCTGTACCTGCGTTTGCTATTGGGTTCGCAACTGGGTCATCGTCCGCCGAATCGGAGGGAAGGAGGGTGAAGGAGCGCCTCGACTCCTGTTCCCGTTGCGGTTGCTCCTGTTGGGTGGGCGTTTGGGGGTTAGTAATGGGAGTAGAAGCAGGAGCAAGAGCAGGGGCAGGAGCAGGAACAGGAGTAGGGCGTGGTTGTTGTGCGGTTGTAGGCTTTTTCGCATCTGCTGGAGGAGTGGGAGTGGGAGTGGAATTGGGTACCGAAGGGGGTGTGGGACTGGGATTGGGTTTTGGTCTGGCTTCAGCCTGTTCCATCTGCTCGCGTTTTTTGCCGGCAGATGCTGGTTTTGAAGCCTCAAATTCAACCCCTTCAGCGACGGTGCTACTCGGCTGCGGCTGTGGCTTCTCTGCGGCTGTCTGTGGCTTGGCAGCCTCCGTTTCGGGAGCTGGTGGCTCCGAGGGTGTGGCAGGCGCCGTTTGGGTGGCAGGCTGTGGGGATTCCTTAAACTCCTTTTCAGGTTTTCCCTCAGGGGACTCGCTTTTCTTCTCCGGGGGCTTCTCTTCACTGGAACTCTTGGACTCACTGCTGAGGGCCGTAGCTGCGATTTTAATCACCTGCTCCACCTCTTTGGACACCAGCTGGGTCTCCTCCTCGCTCAACTGCAGCTTTGCCTCCTCCTGAGCAAAGGGTTCCTCTGCAGCGGGCACTTCTTCGGAAGACTTTGAGGTAAGCTGCTCAGCATCGTGATGGACATCCACCTGAGTCACCACCGACTTGGCCGCGTCAGGCTCTTCGTCTGTTAGCTCAACTGCGTGGGACTCCTCCACCAGGAGGGTGTCCATAGTGGGGGACTTATCGCTCTTGGCGCTCTGCGGTGGCGACTTGATGAAGGTGCCCTCCTTGGTGGGAGGTGTCTGATGCCTACTGGCGGATGGAGGTCTCTCCTTCGCATTGGACTGCTCCTTGGGACTCCCTGCCTTCTGTTCTCCGTTGACTGATATGGACTTCCTGGAACCCTTCTCCGGCGACGATTGGGCGGTGTGATTCGCCTGGTCCTCATCACTATCTCGACGGTCTTTGGACTTCCTTGAGGAGGTGGAACGCTTGCGGGAAACCACCCGCTCCTTCTTCCGCTTGTGGTAGCAGCAGTTCTCACAGGAGTCCTCGTCGTCCTCGCCGTCCTCCTCCCACTCACTGGAGCTGGCATACCGCTCCCGTGACTTGCGCCGCCGGATCTCGATGTTGCTCTTGGAGCGGCAGATCTCGCTGCAGCGCTCGTGCTTGGATTCCCCGCAGCTGCTGGTCCGCCTCCTCAGCTGCCTCCGCTTGTGCCGCCGGCAGACGTGCCTCAGGCGCTGCTCCTTGCGGTACGTCTGCTCCGAGCAGCTGCACTCCGCCTCGGGATCGTTCCCCTGACCATGGCCATTGCCATTCCCATTCTCATTCGCATTGTCCGAGTCGGAGCGCTTCAGGTAGACCACGTACTTCTTGGAGCTGCGCAGGTCATGCAGCTCCTCCTTCTCCACATACTTAAGGGGTCTCACCAGGTCAGCGGCATTGGTTTCGTGGAAGGGATTCCCCTTACCCGCCCGCCGGCTGCTCAGCCGCACCTTGTTGGCCGGCTGTCCGCCGTTGGCCTGCAGAAACTTGGCTGTGGACCGGTGGCCCCGCTGCAGGGCTCCGTCCAGCGGGGTCAGAACCAATCCCCTCGAGTTCCTGTAGACGGCATTCACATCCGCCCCGTAGTCCAGCAGGAGCTTGCACATGTCCGTGTAATCGTTGGCCGCCGCAATGTGTAGCAGGCTGCGTCCATCGTTGCTGGTGGTGTTCACCTGCTTGGGCCGCTGGCTTAGCAGCCACTCCAGGAGCTCCCTTCTGCCGGAGGCAGCAGCCTCATGCAGCGGCAAGTCACCCTTGGCATTGCGCAGCCAGAGATTGGCGCCCCGCTCCTTCAGCAGCTTCAGGGTCTCGAACTGGCCCTTGGAGCAGCCGCAATGGGCGGGAGTACGTCCCTTGCGATCCTGGCGATTCGGGTCCGCCTCCAAGTCCAACAGTCTGGCTGTGGAATCGGCATGACCCAAGGTAACCGCATAATGTAAGGCAGTGCAGCCATTGGAATCGATGAGATCCGTGGGAGCGCCACAAAGGCCAATCAGGGTGTCGATGCATTCGGTGTGTCCCCGAGAACCAGCGCAATGTAAGGCAGTGAGTCCATCTCTAAAAAGGTAAGAATGTCAACGATTAAGGTTTTTCTAAGAGGCAGAACCCACTTATCAGAGGACTCCACACGGGCTCCCGCCTTGACCAGGGCAATCACCGCCTTGGCCGATCCCGCCGAGGCGGCCCACAGCAGCGGCTGGCGTCCGTCCTTGTCCTGGACATCGACACTGCTCTGGGGATGGGCCAGCAGTATGCCCAGGATCTCGAGGGAGAGGCGCGAACTAGAGCTGGAGCTGGCCTGCTGCTTGCTGTCGTGGCTGGCGCCGCACATCTGGGCGGCATAGTGCAGCGGTGTCCCACCATTGGCGTCCGGTTTGGCCACACTTGCTCCCGCTGCCAGGACAGCACGCAGGGACTCCACCTCACCGCATACTACACAGAACGTTGGGGAAGAGGAATTAAACAGAGTATTAATATTAAATATTAAATTTATACGTTTAACGAATGGAAACCATAAAAATGTCAATTTGTTGAAAATCTCATCGCATACAGTGAAATATTTTACCGCGCAAATTTGGTGAAAAATTGTGGCTTGTGTGCGGTTAAGTGCGTCGAATTCGTTAATAATAAAAATACAATATACAAGAGCCGTTTTAAATGCATAAATATTTCGATATAGTTTATTAGCTGAAATTTTGCGGTGCATTTTTTAAAAAACCCAACAACTTTGTGTTTTCAATAATTTAAACATAAAATCAATGGTTGCTTGCTAACCTGTGGCCCAATGCACCACCGAGTGACCCTCGTTGTCCACCGCATTCACGTCCGCCTTGTTGGCCAGCAGGAGATTGACCATGGCCAGGTTCCCCTGGATGACGGCCAGGTGGAGTGGCGTGAAGCCATCCTCGTCCGCGGACTCCAGCAGCTCGGGGGCTGCGATGGCGATGCTGGCGGCCGCCACGAGGTCCGTGCTTTGGTCGACGTCCTGCGCGGCACAGTAGTGCAGCGCGTTGCGATGGCTTCTGTCCCGCTGCCGCAGCAATTGGGGCTGAAAGTCGAAAGGAACGAAATGATTTAAATAGGTAACACTTTCGTTAGGAGGTTAACAATATTAATTGATTTCTCGCTGCTGAGATGGACCCACAGCCGATTAATAAACTAATTAAAATGCCATTTGCATATTGCAATCGATGGCCATCCACGAACTCACCTGCCCCCAGCCGCAGGGCAGTGTTTGACGGACCGCGTGACCGGTCCTGGCACAGCCTTAATTGCCGGCAAATAATTCGGTGGAATAATATATATGTGTGTGTGTGTATGCGGTTGTTTATTTAACCGGCCAAGTTGTTGGTGGTTGCCAGCCGGCGGTGGTGGTGGCCTTTGTGCAACTGTCGCTTGTCGAGAACCGAAAAGCAATTATGTTTGCCACATCCCTAGGCGGGCCATCATCAAAAACGCGACAGAAAATTGCACAACAAAAATACAAGCAAAAACCGCCTGCGTTAATCAATTATAATTATTTTAATTTAAAACACGTTTTGGCGTTAATCATGGTGAAAACCCTGGGAAAAGTCGCCTGCTGCGGACCGCTGTTGGCCAGTAACTAAGCCAACAACAAAGGTAAACAAACGGTGAGCGTTGCACCGCGTAGCGTCGCCTGGAAAGTGCAAGTGTCGGCAGGGGTCCCTGGAAGTTGGCAACCGTCGTCCAGGGCAACGTGGTGAGTTGCCAAAGCGGCAGCGGGAGTGGGAGCCAGGTGTGTGTGCGCTGTGTGTGGTGTCTTGGAGTCAAGCTCACCAGATTATCGCCAGCATTTTTGGCGCGCAAAACAATATCAAACTCCAGCGGCGAGGCGAACATGGAGGGTGAAGGGCTGGCTGTGCGGTGCGGTGCTCCTTGCCAAGGAGCCGAGGAGCGTCGAGCGAGGAGCGTGTCAAAACATGTCAAGTGCACAAAAAATACTGTCGCCGCCGCCGAAAAGTATGCTAAAACTTTGCCCCGCTGCTGCCAGGAATTCGCAATGCGACGACAGCGGCGTCGACAGCAGCAGCGGCAGCGGCAGCAACAGCGGCTGCGGCACAGCACGCAAATGTGAAAGTGAAAACGTTGGCAAATCGTCGGCCAACGGGGCGGATGATGGCTGGCTTGCAGGCTGACTGGCACCCAGGCTGCGTCGCCTCGCCTTGCCTCGCTGGAGCCACACAGTTTTCCGTGGGTGCGCTTATTAGGCTTGGCAACTAACTTTTCTTGCGGCATAGTTTGTGCTAATTTCCCTTAGCTCCCACACCTCTTTATGGCTCCACTATACGCTCCCAGTCACACGCAAAGAAAATAGATAATTTTAAGTTAACATTAAGTGCTTTAAAGGCAGTGTAAGTAATATAATTAATATAATTTAATTAAATTCAATATATTCATATATTACGACTATAGCCGTATTAAAAAGCAGGAAAACGAATCTAGAAAACTTTTAAAGTAGTTGAGAACTCATAGAAGATATAATCGAAGAGTTTACTAAATATTTGATTACGTAAATTAATAAAATTAAGTGAAACATACTATTTCTGATGTTCCGATATTTACAAACTTTATTTTATAAATAATAATTAAATGTAAATATAGTAATTTTGTACTTTTGCAAACTGCAATCATGAAAACCCCATTTAATTCACATATACTGCGCGTTTCTTGACCGAAAACTTAAATGCTTTTATTGTTGTCCAGTTAAAATCAATATAAAAAAGTGATTTAAAAATTCTGTGCTTTCTAGAGCTTGTACAGCTTATTTCATGGGCTCTAACTGAGCTTATTACTCCACCTAGCAAACAATAACCCTCTTCTCCTCCTAATACATCTGTAGAATCTCTTGATTAATGCCTTTCACAATCAATTATGATCCCAATTCTTTATTTCTTCCTGTGGATCTTGTGTTTATCTTGTCAGTGGGCCTCTGAATGATTGACTGTGTTGCTTTTCTAACCAACATTCAATTTCTGCAAACAGTTCGGGCACGCTGACTTTCTATTTATACCGGGTTATCGCGTGACTGTCGTAAAACTGTCGTGCGACGAGTGGAGGCCAGCTCTCACCTGGCTCTCACCTGGAATACCCCACTCCGGGGGGGAAGTGCTCAATTTATTGCACATTTAAGCATGTCGAGTCAAACAAGACTTCGATAGCTATAGAAAGTAAGGTGAAACTCGGCTCTTGTGGCAGGAACACAAGCAACTGAGAGCGCGGAAAGTAAACTTTCGCTATTAGGCATTTGCGTGTTGCAGGGGCGCACTCAAAAGGGGGTAAAAAGCAGGACAAGGGCTTCTTAAGGCCAGAGGACTGACTGCATGGTGGTGAATCAACAGGTGAATTTCGGGGCAGACCCAAAAGTTAGCTCTACGAAAGTTAAATATTTAATGTTTCACTTAATTTACAGTTTGCTTGGAAATCTGGTAAGGGTCCATTCCTGGGCTTTTTTTCACATTTTGCTGTTGATTGAATCGAATTTCGGTTGCGGTTTCATTTTCCATTTCCATTTCCCTCTCTCGTATTTGCGGGGTGAAAATGTTTACAATGAATGATTTTTATTTGCTGCTTCCGTTATCTGCGGGCTGCTTTTCCGAAGGCTCTGCTGTTTGTTTCTTGCTGCGCAAGGACCTTCGCCGGATTATGAATAATTCAAATAAACTGAAATGATACCTAAAAACTTTGACAGCCAGTTTTCCCCCTTCCCCTTCTTATTCAATGCTGTTGGGGGTAGAAAAACAAAAAAGGACCCGGGAATAAAGTTCCCCCTGCTGCTGCTGCTGTTGCTCTGGCTGCTTTTGTTATTATTATGATGATGCTTGGTGTGATTGTTGCCGTATTCCTTCGCTCCTCCACCACCACCACCACCACCACCATCATCATCATCATCGTTGTCGTTGTCGTTGTCGTTGTCGTTGTCCCCCAGCAGCCAGCCAACCACTGGCCGCTTCTGTTGGTGTCATGCAAATTTGCATTCAACTTTCTACATTCACCCGACACAAAATGAAATGCGATAATCAAATACGAGCAACAACAATGCGCTCAAAAGGCAGCGCCAGCGTAGCAGAGGGAGCAGAGTCTGTCCCTCCATCGTGGCCAAGATAAAACTTTTGGCGCTGCCAGTCCAGTTGGCCCACCAATGGCCCGGCACTGCCGCTGTTGCTGTTGCTATTGCTGTTGCTGTTGCTGCTGCCATTCGAGTTCCTGTTTATGCCATTTTAATAGTTCTTTAAACAAATAAAACGTGCCCAGGCCACGCAGAAAAATGAGGCCACCAGGGCACTGCAACTGGCATAAAAACCATATCAGCGAGCAAGGTTCAACACCTACAACCAATGCAAATTATTACCTGCGAGTTTATGTTCATTCAATCATAAGGGATTTTAAAGGAATTTTAGTAATATAACAAAAGTATGTTTAAGCTTTTCGGTACATTAAACTATTGTGTAATCTGTAAATAATAAATTCTAAAACCAGATTTCCTCAATCATAATTAAGCGCTATTTCAAGCGAGTCCTTTTATTATACAAATTATTCCAATAAAAGGCACCCCTATAGTTGTAGCTCTTACAACTTTATTATATTTTTCCCGGTGGCAATTCAGTTGAAGGCTAGAAGGCAACTGGCATTTATTTATTCATTTTAATAACCACTCGCACGATATGGCCGGTTATAAACGAAGAAAAACTCTTGAGCTAGTCCATCTGGGTCAGGTTATCTCACTTTTAGTTTCGCCAGATTAATGGCAAATGAGCTACAAAACAACACAAAAGGTGAGCATTAAAAAGCACGAGTCAGGATTTATGGCAGCCGTCCAGCAAATGCATGGGCAGCCGGAGCAACAGTTAGGCTGGCAAGGACATAAAATTTCGTTTCACATTTTACGATTCCTCATTTCGGCCGTGTGCCACCTCCTCGAATCGTCATCCCTTTGCCAGTCCTAAGCCGGCGTACGTATGCACGTGTTTGGGGCTGGCTCTGCCTTTAAGAGCTTCCGGGCTCTGGCGAAAGGACAACAAAACTTAAAACTTCCTTGGGGTTTTTTACACACCCCAAAACTCACTCCTCACCCCACTCCTGTCCCTGCCGGCATTCGGGGCTTAAGGGGCGCTCAGATTTATATGGCAGTCGTATGAAAACTGGATCTGGCCCGGAACAGAGGAAAACAATTTGCGTAGCTCTCGAAAGGAGATATAAAGATATCAAATATTCGACCACTGTCTCGTGTGCAGGCCCCGGCATTTGCATAACTGAAGCGACAACTGTTGTCGTCAAGGGACGAGACTGGAGTCTCTTCCTCGCAGGATACTCTCGAAATCTGAGCCTCAAACGGAGTGTGCGTGTGGTCAGCAGCCGCGCTGTGGCCGGGCTTATTATTCATATATCGTAAGCCATTAGCATAACAATGAGAATGAGCATGAGAGGAAGCTGGTCACAGAAGTCATAGGACGTTCTACTCCCTCGCATACGCCGTGTGGCACGCTGTTTACACCCAGGAAGTGCGTACAAATATAAATAAAGCATAAATAATAATGAAAGACGACGCAGCCGCCACAACAATAACGGCGAGGACTCCCTGCCACTGCCACACAGTTACATGATAATGCATAAAAAATAAAATACATGCATGGCCCGAAAGCCATGAAAGGGCACAAATGCCAAATGGCAACTGGCAACTGGCATCTGAGGTGGCGTCGTGGAGGGACTGAAGCAAGGATTCGACTTAACGCTTCGTTGGGCAGCACATCCGCCATAATTATGTGCGACGCGTCGGGAGAATGGCACATTAAAAGGCTGAAGGAGCAACCCGAAAACGGAGTGCTGCAGGAGCAGCAGGAGATTCGGTCACAGCACGTCTCTTCCAGCAGGATAACCCCTAGTCCGGAGCCCAAATACCGGAAACTCCTCGACAGGCGCCTCGAGGTCGCCCCCGTCTGCGGCCGCTTAAGATGTCAAGTGACCACAGGGCATACATAGAAGCCACAGCAGCACCAGGAAGACCCAACCCGCCGCCCTCAATGGCAAATTTATGCGGACAATGTGCAATTCATATGTTAATCACATTCACCCGGCCCCCCTGAAGATGTATTTTAATTAACGTAAGCGGCAAAGTGCGCAGGTAGCAGGAGCTGAATCCAGGGGCGAGCGTAGGAAATACTTTCAGGGGTTTTTACTCTGATTATTTACCTCATTATCTCTTTAGAATTTTAGTTATTTTACATAGAAATTCTAATACAATTTTCCAGAGATTTTTTTTGTAAGTCGGCGCAAAAATCAAGCCAAGCATTGGTAAAGTCATAACCATAAACGCATTTATTCTTGAGACCCCCCTCCGTCTGCCTCTGGAAGGATACTACGAGCAGGAGCAGCAGTGGCATTATATAGACGTCGGTGTGCAGCGTCTCAAGCCGCCAGACGGAGGCGCCTCCTTGGCAACTATAATTTGCATGCTCGACAGACAAAGCCTAACTGTTGGCAGACAGAGACAGATAGGGGGAAAGGGAAGATAGAGGGAACGCCGTTCTCTAACTGTTGTTGTGGCACCTTTTATACTTCTAATTAGTGCCACGTTGGCGGCTGCAGCAACAATGGTGGTTTGCTGGCTGCATGCATTGCAGTTGCCTGGAATCGAGCCCTTTGTTGCGGCATCCTTTACAGCCCCTTCCCCAGCCCCTGCTCAACCCTTAAGCGCCTTCCCCGGGCTCAGCCCACCTGCTGATCCTTGAGGAAGCGCTTCGCTGTGCAGCATTCTTAAGTAGTTTTGGCAATTATTTACAGCTACTTTGGCTCAGGGCCCCTCTCACCACCCTTCCGCTTTGGGCCCGAACTCATCAAAAGGTTTGCCGCACGGATTATTATTATGCTATGTGCCATGTGCCAGCCGGGTTGCTGACTCAAGGCTCTGGGCTCAGGGCTCCCGGTTCCTGGTTCCTGGTTTCCAGCTCCCTGCGCTGTGTAGTTAAACTTTCGCATAGTTTTTATGCCGTGCAACGGATTAACAACAACGGCAAACTTTCATTTTGATCTACAAACTTTTCCGGCGGTTTAAGCCGCTCCACCTCGTGCCCCATTCATAGCCATCATCCGGGTGCCTGCCGTGCCCCCCTCAGTCTCAGGTGGTAAAATGTTTGCCAAACATCAAGAGCAATTTCCCCGCTTTAACGGCAATTCAATGCCGGGTTACAAGGCTCATGCATACTTTAAGGTATTCAGATCAGCTCGGACCAAGCTGAACATGGGAAATATGAGCAGCGGACGCGGACGCTGTCGTGTTGCCTGCATAATTCATTGGCCAAGTTCCGAGAGCCGTAAGTCATGGCTCAAGTTTTTGCCTAAATCGAATTAACTTGCAAAATATTTTAGAAACTTTCCGGGTCCGGGTCAATTAAAAATTACGAGTATTACGTACCGTACCGCTTCGTCCCTTTCCGACCCGCACTCGCATTCCAAGTAATTTCCGCAACAAAAACTTTTCACTCTGACCTCATCCCAACCCGCCGGAGGACTGTGCACCGAAGCGCATTAAAATTAGTAACAAGCCATGCTCATTTGTGTCAACTTTGACTGTCATTATGCACTCCGAGCAAATATTGTTGGATGCCGAGGCAAAAGTTTTGGACCTCCGGACCTACGACTCCAGCTCCGGTTCAAATCTCGCATGTGATTAGCCCGTCGGGCATTTCCTTGAGCAAAAATGTTGCAGGAGCATGCGAATTCATACACGGATATCCTACTCTCTCTCTCTCTGTCTCTGTCTGGGCTCCAACTCCAGTTGGCCAACTTGTTGGCCTGCAACTTCTGGCCAGGACGGGCCACTGGCGGAAGTCATTGCAAGAGCCAAACAGCAGTGACAACCGGGTCGGGCTCAGTTCTCCCGGCCAGCCTTGCCAGGATTGCAAGACAAATTTCTACGATTTCAGTAATTAATTTGCCATTGCAAACTTTGGTCAGTGGAAAAGTCATCCTCGTCATAGTCCGTTCGTATTCCTCTGGTGGTTTCTAATTAATTGGACAGCTGTCCGGCTAAGCCGCCGCATATGGTAACCGCACACAAAGTTGGCGAGCAGCTCCACCCAATTGGAAATGGGGTTTTTGGGCTCAATTAGCCCGCCAGTTCGGTTCGGTTCGGTTCGGGGCCAACTTCTGATGACGGCACGGAAACCTCAAACCCCCACGCTGACCCATTAATTTAACTCGTTGACTCTGACTTTTATTTGGACATTTGTTGGGCCTCCTCGTCGCCGCCTAATTAATTGTATTCGGACATGCAAAACTGTCGAAAATCCATTCAATCGCATGCAGGCAGGCGCAAAGGTCGCGGGTCAGTTGGCCAGTTGGTCAGATATTTTGCCATTTCATCCAATCTGTGAGCTCCACTGGCGCTGATTGCATTCTCCACGACTCTCTGGCCCTCACCTGACGACTGATCAGACGGACGAGCGATTAATTAAAAATTCAAATGACTGCGACTGAAGCTAAATAGATACTGTGAAGTAATCCGAATGTCAGCGACAAAGGCAAATCAAATGGAGGAACGATTGAACAACCGGAGCCACTCACTCTGAGCAAACGGGGCGAAGGTAAAGAGTACAAATGGAAAGTGAACGAAATGCAAACTTTTTCAACGTCATTTTTAATGAATTTTCAACAAAATGTGCCAAACGGGGTGAGCGCAAAAAATTGCAATTAAAATTACCAAGCAAAGGCACCAGAAAAGGATCCGCCAGGCGATTGCCGATTGCATCTCCCACACCGCTCCACTCCGCCCAGCATTTCGCCCAAATTGATAATAATTTGCACGTTGATTGAGCGGCAATGGCAATGGCGAAGGAAAGCGAAAAAGTGGAAAGTGCTCTGAGCGAGCGTAATTAAAAAGATGCCGACCGAAGGTCAATCAATCGCAGCTAATGGAAACTGTATAAAGTAGAAAGTGAGATTCCTAAATTCCGAACCACCTGGGCCCGGGTCCTTCAATTTCGAAACGACGACAACAACGCGCACTGAATTCCAAATTAATTTTCAACGACAACTTTCAAGCACTCCCGAGCCTTCTGCTTTCTGAAGACCACATAAAAATCCCACGGGACATGAGTACCCTGTAAAATCGCTGGCCACCAGGGCGTATGAGTTACTCTCGCCAGCTGGCCATGCAAATGCCCCGAAAGGCTTACAGCCCTGCCAGCAACTCGGCCCAACATTGCCGCACACAAAGTTGTTCCCGGCTTGTTTTGTTATTATATTATTTGCAACAAACAAAAGCTGCCCCATGCCACAGCATCTCTTGCGGCTCTCGCTGGGCTAAAATCAACTTCTGCAGCTGACTTTTGAGCGAAAACTTTTCCTTAAAGCTGTAAGAGCGAACGAGCTGGGGTTGGTTAGCCGATGCCAGGGAGCACTGTGCACAGAAAAAAATGCAGAACTAAATGATGTTTAAAAGGGTAAAAATATCTTAGGAATAATAATAAGAAAACTATGAAAAAAAAAAAAATGAAGATAATGAATATTTATTCATATTTATGTACTGTTTGAATTATTATTTAACGACTAAGCCATACTACGTTTTAAAAGCCTTCTAAAGTAAATAACATTGCTTCGAAAATGTATCCATTACTTTAATTGATTTGATTAAGCCAAACTTTGTTTTTAAAACCTTCTTAAGAAAATAAAAGGGCTTCGAAAATTTATCCATGGCTTTAATTTATTTATTTAAGCCACACTACTTTTTAAAAACCTGTTAAAGTAAATAAAATTGCTTCGAAAATGTATCCATGATTTTAATTTATTTATTTAAGCCACACTACTTTTTAAAAGCCTTTTAAAGTAAGAAAAATAGCTTCGAAAATTTATCCATGACGTTATTTAATTTTTCAATTTGTTATTAACAGTTCCTGGTGTCAAATACCATTCACATTTTTATACAATCGATGCAGCAGTATGGTTTTTTCTCAGTATCTCCAGCAACGAAGCCCAACAGCGCCGCAAATCTTAAGTGAAAATAAATAATTCACACCTGCAGCAATCTGAGGGACGGCAGCCGCCAGTACGCACACACCTATAGAGGAACACAGGTATGTACATACATACACCGAGGAGATAGACATACAATTACCAACTTGCGGTGTAAAACTTCAGTCTCGAACTCTCGGCTAAATTGCGGTTTAAAGTTGAAGGCAGTACAGCAACAACAATCGACCTGGACGCGGAGGTGGCGCAATTACGCCATTAACATTAACTAA
Source organism: Drosophila orosa (assembly GCA_018904745.1). NCBI lineage: Eukaryota > Metazoa > Arthropoda > Insecta > Diptera > Drosophilidae > Drosophila > Drosophila orosa. Next base: position 15,401 of record JAEIIH010019818.1, on the reverse strand, counting down.
AGGCGAGCCTGGCGAGCTGGGGGAATTCCCTCGGCAGGAAACGGGAAACAGGGACCAGGGGGAGCAACAATGCCAGGAGCCAAAAAGTTTTATTTTCTAAGAAATTAAGACTTAATTGGTAAAAACAGCAGCAACAACAAACTCGGCAGCAAGACAGACAATAAGGACGAGCGACGAGAGCCCCAGATATCGAGTGGGGGGGTGGCGGCAAAAACCAACATCAATGAAAAGTTTAAGCAAAACAATAGCAGGCAAGTAAACAACGTCGATGAATGTTGCTTGAGTGCTCTCGAAAAGCTGAGAAGCCACCAGCGTTGTGTACATTCACATATATATATCTATATATATAAACTTATTGTTAGTGGCTTTCTTTCGGCCATAAGAAAAGAGCTCTGCAATAGTTGTTACTCATACGCCACGTTGAACACAGCAATAAATCGAAAACACAGAAATCCAATAAGTGGAGTACACACTGAGAAAACCACAATGCTGGATCGTAAGAATATCGAACTCTGCTGGAATTATTCATACAATATGGCCTACTTAGGGAAATATTTTTGGAGGAACTTGAAAATCCTTTTTGTGAGAGTATTTAAGGACAGATACCTTTTTCTATTTAATTTTCTTATGAACTCTTCACACATTAACACCAATATATAATATAAGAATTAAAATATATTGAAGATAAATATATACACCTGCAAATTAAGGGTGAGCGCCCTTTGAGCGGCCGAAAAATACATCGCTTGCACTTTCCCACGATAAGGAAACGTCTGGCCAATGCGTTGGTCTTAGTAATAAAATAAATATATACGAATTTCCTGTTAGCTACTTAAGTTAGGGTAAACGACAATAAAATAAGTTGAATATAAAACTCATAAATGAACAGACCGCGGGTTCTGTTGGTCTATTTATTTTGGTCCTTCGAGCCGGATAAAAAAATATAATTTTATTAAATTCTTTAATAATTCTTTAATAAATTAATTAATTTATTTATCGTGTACCACTAATATAGTTTGGCAATCCTCTGACTAAAATCGGCATTAAAATAACCCACCAAAATATAGAAGCTCACAACAACCACAAGGGCGACAAAGCCAAGAGGAGCTGTTTAATTATTATACGACAGCAACAAAAAAATGTTGCCTCAGTCCGGCAAGAGAAGACGGCAAATTAAAGACATTAAAACTTTTAATAGCTTAGGCGGCCTTATCAAGGACGAAACGCGATAGAAGGACAAAAACGGTGGGGCGGAACGGAACGGGACAAACGCCACAGCCGCAGACATGCAGAGACAAGACAAATTAAAACATGTCTCACAGGCACAAGATATAACAGAATAAACAACAAGAACAGCAATAAGCAGAGCAAACAACAATATCGCCGCGAACAACATTAATAATATCAGTCAGCGACTGGCGACGTAATTATATTCGGATTTACTGAGCTGAACTCGCCGGGACTTTACCTTGAACCCCCAACCACCCCCCGCGCGACTCTGCTAAAAATACCCAAAACAAGATTTTGAAAAGAAAAAAACAACAAATAGCCTTCGGTTAACAATTTACATAAGTAATGCACATTCACATTACGTATCCGCTCCGTTAACGCTGGCCGCATAAAGTTACGTATACGCCCCCGCTGCCGCTGCTCAAATTAAGTTGAAAACCTATTTTTACGCTAGGCTCATTGCCTCCATTCCACTTTTCAGCGGGGCGAATTCGAATCCCAATGCGAATGGGAATGCGAATGCGGTCATGTTGTCGTTGTTTATGGGGGCTCATAAAGTACGCGGGCCAAAAGTAAGTAATAATCGCCAGCATTTGCCATATTTCACAGGCAAATAAACTGCTCGACATCGCCGATGAGGGTGGTGAATGGTGAATGTGAATGGTTTCGCCCCAAGGTTAGGCAACAGAAATGTCATTTAGCAATTACATAACCGAGTAAACTGGCAGAGGGGAAGGAGTGGAAGGGTGGCGCCTCCTCCTCATCCTAAGTATTTGCGCAAAAAGTCGCTCCCACGAACTGTGCGCAATACTCAATGTCAGGCAATTTCACATCAAATTTGGCGTCAATATCAATTACCAGGACGAAGGCACGCCAACTGGCCGGAAATGAAGGCATTTGTCCGGGGCTCACAATCGCTGGCGAATAATTGCAAAACTAGCAACATGACAATCCAATGGCGAGGAGCAAGGATCGAGAGGCTGGGCCAACCGGAGGACATGGCCCAGCTCCTCGGGGAGGCCTTGAAAATTTATCTGCGTTCAATTAAAAACTTTTCAAATTTCAATTAAATGTGAAATTGGCATATTTAGGCGCTTGATGAACGGACGAGCCGACGAAACGGAATCAAATGAAATGATGGCAATGGAAGGACGACGAACCGACGAAAGCACGAAAGGACTCAAACTCGGACTCGGACTCGGACTTGGACTCGGCGAAGGCGAAGGAAGAGTGGAAGGACCATTTAGCATTCACCATTCACCATTCGCCTGGCATAACTAAGCTTGGGGGATTATTTTGTCAATTTTAAATGTCCTGCCATTTACAGCATTCAAATTCAACTCGCCTTTGTTGTGCGCTCGCCCGGCTTGTTGTAGAAATGTTTATGAAGCAATTAGGGGCTCTGAACTGTGAACAATGCGCCGAAATGACTGCAACGGAAATTTAAAGACCCCCCAACTCCCCAAACTCTAATGCCCGGAACGGGCGAAGACCGGGCCCCGGAACCCCGAAAGGGTTTCGCTTTGGCTTTAAGCATTGTGCCGGCTCATCGTGACTGCAAAAAGATTAGAATCCTGTTACGCCTTTGCCTGATTTTGGGCCTTTGTCGGTGGCCCCAAAGATGACTGGCCTTGCCTTTTGAAGGCAAACAGGACCCGGCTCTGTAAGAAGTCAGCTTGTCATGCTTGGACCGCCTCGTCTTGGCCATTATCCTTGCTGGCTGGCAAATCCTGTTCCATTACACACTTGGCGTTGGCTTGTTGTTTTCCCTCAAAACTTAACACGTGTTTGGATGCGCCAAACTTCATAGACGGCTCCTGGTAGTTTCAAAGCTTCACGAACACGAGGCTTACAGATAGAAAATCAAAGGCTATAAATTATTAGGGATGGTCTGGGTATTAAAATTACATTAATTCTACTCTTAATTAACCTATTAACAATGCATTCTCGGGCCCCTTTTTACTAGAATTAAGACAAGAAAAATTTAATTGTTATCCCACCCTTATGTAACATTTTTTTGTACAGTGTATTACATCTTACCTTGGCGCGCATCTGGGCAAGCACTTGGTAAATGTCGCCCCGCTGGCACGCGTACATGAGGCTGGTGCAGCCTTCGGCGAGACGCTTTTTTGCGGCGGCCGACTGTGACGGCAACTGCAACTGCAACTGCGACTGCGACTGTGTCACCGAGTCCTGGCCAGAATCTGGCTTTGGGTGGGTCTTTGGCTCGGTCCGGGGCTCGTTGTTTGTTTCTGGCACGTCCACTGCTGCTTCCGCTGCCGCATCCTGTCTGCTGTCCGGCATAGCAATGACTTTGTCTGCCTGGGGATGATGCGGCTGCTGCTTCTGTTCCTGTTCCTGTCCATGCTGTCCCTGCTTGGCGCGTGTCCTTCGCGGCAGCGGACTCTCGAACTGCAAATACTTTTTCGCGGCCTTCAGACGCGGCGGCTTCGGTGGCCCCGTGGTCACGTCGCCCACTTCCGGTTTCGGACGCTTCTGCATCCTCTAATGCGGTTAACAGCGTTCTCTGACCCGTTTTTCGAAGCGTTTTTCCCTCAGCTTTGTGTTTGTCTTTGTGCTGGTGGTGTCTCTTGCAGAATTTTTCACTCATTTTACGTCGCTTTGAAGCATTTTTTTTTTTTTTTGCCCGTTTAATGAATCGCGGCTGGTGCTGCTGCTGCTGCTGGTTGACTGGGTTGGCCCCAACTGCCTTTGCGTCTATGTATAATTAAACACTAATTTGTTTGCTCACAACTGGCTCGGTTAGGGCTGCCGCCTGGATGCGGGTCCTTCTTACCGCCGATAGTTTGCGGTTGTCGTTGACAGTTTCGCTAGTTCAAAGCAAACACATTCTGTGCTTTTAAGCGGAAACGGAAGTGAGCAGTGTGCGCGAGTTTGCGTGCCTCTGTGTGTGTGCAGCTTTCACTCGAACGCCTTTTAAATTTTCAAGAGGCGAACGCAAAAGCAACATCCGCGGCAACGTTCTCGTCAATAATTAATTTCGGTTTTTATCAAAGAGTGAACAACCCAAACACACACATGTCGCTGTCTCCATCAGGGGAATACTCCGTCAGCTTAGCGGCAAAATAGACAGCTAGAAACCAGGCTCTGGCTTCTGGCAAACACATGGACCATCGTTCCACCTGGCGGAAGCCAACCTCCCACCCGGCCCAGGCAACTCCCCGATGTGCGCAAGGGCGTTGACAGGAGCGCGGCGTGTATGCCATGAAAAATTCAATGTCTCTGCATTTGATTTAAATTTCCCTTTTCACACATACGCACGCCGCACATTTCACGCGATATCAAAGTGAATTTGGCTGTTAAATCGCGTGGAAAATAGTTTTCGAATAACGGAAAGAGCCACCGCAGCGGAACGGAAATTCCATGCTTATTTTTAGCCACAAATAATAATCATGTGGCTGGTTCCGCGATGCTTAAGTTAAGTCCTCGCTCGCTCTCGACTCGATAAAGGGAAATCTGGGAAAACCTATCGCATTGATTGCAACTCGAAATTAAATTATATAAACACAAGAGCTCGAATGCGATTGCGATGGCGATGGCGATGGCGAATGCGAATTGGATTGGTTTTGGTTCGGTTTGGATTGGTTTGGTTTTGGGAGAAAGGAAATGGAAGCGAAAGGCTCATTGATGGCGATTGCCGGGCATTAAGCTCGATTCGTACGCTGCCTTTGCAGGCGATTCAGGCTCCTCCGCACAGCCTCCTCCTTCACAGCCTCGGATTTACATTTCATTTGCGACGACGACGACGACGACTGCCAACTGGCGAGATGGTGATGATTTTGGCAAGGTTTACGAGGCGTTGAACAGCCACCCAGTTCCGCGAAAGCCATGGACAGACGACAGGCGTCGGGCTTTTAATAAATTAATAATAAAAAGGAGACGTTGAGCACAGCAGTTGGTCGGGAAATGCAATAAAATTTAACTTTTCTCCACCCCTCCGGTTCGAAGTTTGAGCTCCATTAGTCCGAGCAGCCGAGAATGATGACTACGTGGTGAAGTAATGCACAAAAAGAAATATCTGGCATATCTCTACCTATAGATCTAATAGTCTTATAAAAGCTTTTGGATAATGTTGAATTTATTATCTAGTTCAAGGAATAAAGAATGGTTTCCACTTATATTTTGTTAGAAATTTATTATACTTCCCAAGTTTTCTTTCAGGTGTAGAAGCCTAAGTAACGAGGCAAACTTTTTAGGCCAATTGAGAAAATTTCGAAAATTGAGAGGCATCCGGCAAGGGTCTGGCCCAGATAATGCAAGTGGGCTAAAAGCCTCAAGGGTACGCGGCTGCTGGGGAGCATTCAGACCGAAGTTCAGGCCCGAATCACATTATTGCCAAATGGCAATTAAGGCCAAAACACAAACGCACATCGAGAGATGCATTTGGGCATTATGGACAAACACAGACAGAGCATGTGTGAGGATATGGGCATCATAATCATTAAACCGTTTTATAGTATGGTGTCGCCATAATTATTCTATTATTAAGTACCAAAACATTTGTCATGCCGGCCGTGCCCGGAATTGCTCGCATATTTGTAGTAGCTGCTTCTGCTCTGCTGCTGCTGCAGCTGTTTATAAATGATTAAACCTGGCCAACACAGTGGTCCTTGGCCCTGGCCGAATGTATATCCTTGTGGGCTCTCCGACTGTCTGTGATTGTGCGGTGGCCGCCTCAACCATTCAAGTGCGTTGGTGTGCGGTGTTTTCCGGTGGGTGTGTGTCTGCCTGTCCATGTGTGCCCGTGTGTGAGTGCCCTGCTGTTAAACACAAACTTAGCCGCTTGGCAAATAAACATTTTAGCAAATTTACTGCCAACTGACAGCTGTCAGCTTTATAACCACCATCAAACAATACGGATGGCGGGGATTGGGTTCGGGTTGCTGGGATGCTGGAAGCGAGGTGTGCACAGACCGCAACGCTATTTGCCAGGTGAGGGAGACAGAGAGAGAACTGCGACAACTAAGCACACAACAAGGCTCACTCACACAATCACACACACTCACACACTGGCAGGTGTCCTGGCCAAAGTAGCTGAGCACACACACACACAGCAACACCAATGCGCGAGTTGGAGAGGACAGGCAGCCAGGCAGTTTCGCCCACTTAACACTTCATTGAAAAACCACTTGGAAAGCCACTTCACCCACGAGAGCAGAAAAGGAAGCTACACTGCAAAGTGAGTCCCATCTAAGGTCCTTGGATAAAACTCTGGATTTTAAGTTGGACCTTTGGATTAACCAAAATAATGATTATCACCTCTCCAAATTATTAGAAGATCCTTGGATAAAACTCTGGATTTTAAGTGGGACTTTTTGATTAACTAAAATAATAGTCATCACCACTCAAAGTTGTTGGAGATCCTTGGAAAAAACTCTGGATTTAAAGTTGGAACTTTGGATTAACTAAAATAAACATCATAACCTCTTCAAGTTATTGGAGATCCTTGGATAAACTCTGGATTTTAAGTTTGACTCTTTGAATAACTAAAATAATGATTATCACCTCTCAAAGTTGTTGAAGATCCTTGGAAAACCCTCTGGATTTTAAGTTGGACTTTTATATTGACTAAAATAATAATTATCACCTCTCCAAGTTATTAGAGATTTCCGTGGATAAAACTCTGGATTTTATGTGGGACTTTTTGATTAAATGAAATAATACTTTGAAGTTCTAAGTTAAAACTTCTCCAAGTTATTATAGCAAAAGCCTTTTAGATAGACCTTTTTCTAAGCTGACTTCCAAAATGTTCCTGATTTTAGTTTGATTTTTTCTCAGTGCTTTAAGCCTGTTCAGCCGCCCTGTAAATGAACTCTTCTCGGCTCGCCAACAGCAGCTTCCCTTTGTTTGGGATTTCTGGTCCTGACTCAAGCCACCCAGGCGATCCAAGCTCGACTTTGGCATTCTCCAGGTTAATCGCTGGAGAGAGCGGGCCAAAGCAAGGCATTCCGGTCAATTCCTCCCCGGCTCAAAGCATTCCACCTCCGGTCGAGAGAGCGAGTGTGCGCTGTCCACTGCATGTGGCATACACAAAAATAAGCGGAAAAAATACAAGTATCCACAAGTCCCCGTGTGTGTGCCGTTGTCGCAAAAAGCTCACACAAAATTCTTGACATTGCTCAAAAATTCGCAGCTGCTGCGGTGCGTTTGAGCCCCGCGATTTGTTTCACTTTTTGGCACATTCCGGCTTATTACACGAATTTGCACAGATTTTGTAGCGAGCGAGCGGCGAGAGGCAAGTGGCGCGTGGCGCTGGACATGGCCAGGCACTGCTGGAATCTCCGGCGCAACTGGCGGCCAGGTGAGTGGAGCGGCGGGCGGAGTGGCTGTAGTGCTGGCTGGCCAGCCGTAGTGGTGGGCCGAGCGGTGCATGCTCCGTGTTATTGTGGTGGCCACCGCCACCGCCATGGTTGCCATGGCGCAAAGGGCACAATGGCCACTTGCTGGCTCACGCGTCGGCACTCGGCCCGCTTGCGTGTCTGACTAGTCCAATCAGCGGCTGGAGTTTACAAAAGTTTGGTGGCATAATTGGGTTGATTCCCTCGCCATTTATTGGTTTTCGATTCGACAATCATGGCCAGGATTGTACAAGGTAACAGAGCAGAGCAGACAAACGCATATTTTGGAATTCAGGATTGATGGTTAAGAAAAAAGCTGAAAACAGTGACCAGAATGGCTTCAAACAAGCAGGAGATATATATAAATTCGAAGCCTTAATATAATAGATTTGCTCTTCTTAATTATTTAACTAAATAGAACGTGTTATCAATTAGTTTATTATTACTAAATTATTACCCTTTAACAAATCACCATTATTTTTCTACAAACTGCCATCACTGCTTCAGTTGGCTATGACGAAAGCTCGATTCAGTTGTCACAGCCTGTCGATTGGTAAATTGAATTCGCCCACGAAGCTGCCAAAACAATGGTCCTTACAGCTGACACCGAGGGTTAAGCGTTTAAATTTCAATTAAGCCAAAAGCCTCGCATCCCCGACGGCACTCAGAAACACTAAGGCAAAACGTTACAGCTCATAAATTCCTTGACTTGTGTCAGGATGTGTTAGTTTGGCCGACATTCCACTCGTCCTGGCGGCAACCAGAGAGAGCCAGAGCCAGCAAAAAGTTCCCAGTCGTGGCCCGTCAAAGGCAGCCAGGCCAGGCAGTGAGGCAGTGCTATGAGTATATGGCAGGCAGTAGCCGAAGGGGTTTCCCTGCTAAAGCCAAGCAGCAGTACCAGCAGTAACCCCTGCTAAGGCGGCCAGTCACTTAAATGCCCCAGAAATAAACTGAAACTGCACACAGTGTGCACAAGTTAAGACAACTTTTGGCAGCTGCAGTTGAGCACACACAAAGGGCGCAATGTTGCCGCTGAGAGGCGAACTCGGCATGCTCTTTATCAGCCGCTGATTGGCAGGCGTTTACGGATGACGGTCGCAAGTCTTCAAGCGATTTTTGGGAAATCTTCTAGGGAAATCTTCTTTAATGTCTAGACTTTACAACGGTGTTTTTACTTAGCAAAATATATTTGAACAACGATTTAATGTGAAAATAAAAGCAAACTTAAGAGACAAGTTCTGATTTCAGTTTGAAATTTGTTTGGCTGACAGCCTGAAAATGGTTACATAAAATGTATAGTTTATGTAACATATTTTTTGGTGACTTGAAAATAACTTTGGTAAAAACTCTGGCAATTTGTGAAGTCTGAAAGGTTTCCAGATAAACTTGGGGCGCCGGCAAGTATGTCCCTGTGTAGATCCCACCACCAGATTGCGTTACACTTTTTCGGCCATGCTAGAGGCGTGGCCAGAAGCGCTGACATTTGCCGGAGCGCAGGTCCCTTAATTAAAGTGGGTCCCCAGGCGGAATCCGAATCTGGGTATCTGGTAATCCGGAATCCGGAATCCGGAACCCATGGTCCCTAGCACCTCCACCCTTTCCGTGTGCGGCGTGATTATCTGGCAGCCCACCTGCCAGCGCCTTGCCCACATGTGCGTGCGTGCTGCGGCTTATGCATTTATGCAACTGAACTTGGCAGCTCATTGTGGACCCTTGTACTGGCAGCCACACTCGTACTTCTGACCGGGCTTTGTGTACTTGTTGATGGCAGCAGCAGCACCAGCAGCAGTGGGAGACAGGAAGCAGGAGCTGAAGCTGCTCCATTTGCATGTCGGAGACCAAAGGCAGGACAACAGCCGGAGCATAAGCTACCCGCATGCGCCCGGCCCAGTGAGACACTGGCGAAGGCTCTATTTGTTTGTTTGCTCCGGCGATCCGGCAGCTGCTCAACTGCTGAGCTGCTGAGCTGCTAAACTGAAAGAACCGAGGAGCTAGCAGCACTGCATTGGCACTGCTACTGGTACTGGTACTGGTGCTAGTCTGGAGCTGTCAAGTTGTCAGATGCCGGTCCCACGAACAGAGGAACCACTATGACTGGGTGGATGACTTAAAAGCCCTGACAGGTGCACTCAGGCACGCACTTGCCGCATGCATACTCGCAGCCCGCTACTTTGTTGTGCTAATCCCATTGGCATGGTGTTGGCGTGCTCCATCGGCAACATTGTTGTCCCAGCCGGAGCCACACACATGCCCCATTAAAAGCCACACCGAGAGAAAGCTTAATTAAAAATATCAGTGGAAAATTGCAACAGTTTGTAGTATAAAAATAATGTTATTTATTATATAAAAAAAATATTGGCACTCTCTTTAAAAGAAAATATAATTCACTATCTGTTTGCCTTTAGTGAGAAGAGAAGAGAAGAGCTTACGTCGCTCTTGTGACCCCAATAAATCCGCCCGAATGATTTCAAAATTGTAATATAAGTAGAACACTTAAATACAAAAGTTACCTCTTCCAGTCACTTCCTGTAAACTGTAAAATAAATTGTTAAAAATATATTTAACCTATCCAAAGGTACTTTTTAAGTGTAATGTCATATTTCTATGGATTCTCTTTCAGCGTGAACCCCTCGCTCGGTTCAAAGGAAAACCCAATCAACTGTCTGCGTTAAGGTTCCTATAGTAATACTTATTCTTAATTGTCGCAAGTAACTCGAAGACGACATTAAGCCATTAACTCAGAAACCAGCCAGACTTTGGCCAGCAAACTACTGCCGTAAGATGTATTTACATCTTAATTGAAATCAATAAATGACGTGTGCTAATTAATACAAAGGCGGCTGCTCCAAGATTAATTATCCATTATATGCACTCGTCCTGATTGGACCAGACCCGGACACCTGTGCCGTTCCCACTGCGATTCCCTGCTGATTTCCCTTAATTGCCGACACCTTTCAATGCCGCTCAATTGGGCCCGCTGGCCAACTGGTACAGTACTCCCCCTGCCTGCCTGCCTGCCTGTCGTCCATCGGCGACACAATTAATTCGTCGTGCCAGCCAGAGGAGGAGTTTAATTTTTATTTCATTAAGGCAACAGGCTCCGGGTCTCGACCACATCAAGGGCGTCCGTGCATCGCTAAGCGGCTTTGTCTCATTATCGCCGGGTGCACGTAGCTTCGCATGCACCGCGGAATAAAGTGAGTAGCTCGCAAGCAAATTAAGTGTTTGAGTTCCGTTGAGATTTCCATTTCAGCCTTCAGTTTTCCCTGCACAGATCCTGGCTCTGCCAGGCAGCAGTGCTGTCAATTTCAGGGCTTACAAATAAAGTCTCTATGCACTTTTTCGATATAAATCTTTCGAGTTTGACTTAATTTCAACCTAGTTTGAGTTGAATTTTAATTAAATGCAATCAAAAACTGTCATTATTATTATTATATATAATCTTATTATCTGTGCTGTTTTCTGGGGCTCATTATTATTATTATACTCCTGTTTTCTGGTGCTTCTGCTTGGCAGCACTGGTCGCTTTGGATTCTGCTCTTGGCTTTATAGTGCGTAACGCCATCAAAAATAGTTAACAGCATTGAAATGCTTTTAGCTAAAATGCGTTGCGAGCTTCGCCTGTGTGTGGCTGGCTATGCGTAAAAACTTTTATTCAGCTGAATCCTGCAAAAAGGACAGGGGACCCGGGATCCTGCCTGCTGTAATGCGTGGCAAATAAAATTATTTTAGATTTCATGCCCCTCACAACCCCATTAGCATCCCTTTGCCAGGTGATAGTACCACGCATCTTGGCAGCGTTTAAATTTTCCTCATTTTCCCCATTCAGTTGGGGCAAAAATTTCAACTGTTCCGGGGCTCGCTTTGTTTTTTGTAGCTCGTCTGACGCCCACTTTGCAAAAACAGAAACTTTTATGAGAAATTGCAGCGGGCACAATAAATATTTGCTTGGTGTATATACAAAATAAATAAACGAATATAGAGTTTATTATCATAAATTCATAAAGCGCCTTTCAAACATTTTTTTGTTATCTGCCGCCGGCTTAATAGGTAGGCATACTTTAAGAGGAGAAAAACATATCAGAGTTTAATCGCTTTTTATCGCTATTAAACTTATGGTAAGAGAGATGAATAACCAATTTCAGGCGAATAAGTGCCACATATTTTTATGGAACTATTTCATTGAGTTGTGTATTTACTTGTGAATGTGTGCATTACACATGTTTGCAGTTCAATCCTGCAAAAAACTATAAGCTAAAATCATATATAAAGAAGAAAATAAAAGTCCTGACAAGCAAAGGTTTGTTGCTTTTACATTTATTCAAATGTTTGCATAATAGAATGTCAGAAAACTGGATATATTAATATTATTGAAAAAGCCAGTCAAAGCAGGTTTAATATATTAAATGTTGCAATTGATTTTTGTTTCCTAGAATGTAAGATTTAGATCGACATAAATGGGTTTTAGTTGAGTTTATTAAAATACTCAAAAGCTGTAAAAAAGTTTATAATTTAAATATATTTGTAGGAAGAGCATAGTTTATTTTCCCTGGCTTTATAAATATTAAACTCATCCAAGCCTTTTCATTTTATAAAGAGAGCACACATTAACAAAAAGGAAAACACTTCTTTTAAAACGTTTCAAGTTTGTTTCCGTAATTATCAGATGGTTTTAGGGGATTACGCAGAGACCTGCTTAAACCAAAGTTGGCTTACCCCGACAAACGGTTGAGTGTCTTTAAAAATCTCGTTTCAGGCTGCGGCTCGAACCCTCCTCGGCTTTGTTCACTGGTAATTGCTTTTTCTTTCAGCCATTGTCCTGCAGGATAAACGCATCCGCTGCCTTTCGCTGAGCGATTCCTCTTTTTTTTCGTCCTGGGAGTGGCAAACACGCGAAACAAGCAAATGGGCGCAAGGTGACCGCAAAACTGGGCAGAAATTCGGAAAAACCGCGGTACACACGGCAGATTTTTTTTTTTTTCCTTTTGTTTTGCTCTAAAGGAGGTTTCGTTGCAGGAGCAGGTGCCCGTCGCGTTGCTGGCCAACTTCGAATCCAAACTGACCGCAAAACATTTGCACTTTGGACTTTATGCCAAGTAGCTGGCGACGTCGGCAGCGACTTCAGCGGCTCTAGCGGCAAATAATAACAATAAAAAAAGCCAGGCAAAGGCAGTTAAGCCCAAAAACGCGAATCGAAAGCAGTGCAAAGTGGGGGAAGTCCCCGCCGCAGTGTTGCAAAAGGAATTATGGACGCGTTGCTGTTGTCGCCGTCAATGTTGCTGCTGTTGCTGTTGCTACTGCTTCTGCTGCTGCTGCTGCTGCTGTTGCTGCTGCTACTGCTGTTGTTGTGCTAATTTGTGTTTGCGGCTTTCGCACATCAAACAGCAACAACGCCAGCGAACAACCGCCTGTTGTTGCTGCTGTTGTGGTTGAGGGGGTCAGCACGAAAAATGAAGTTGACCCGCTTTCCGCCGCCGGAAAATGTGGGCCAAAAGCACTGCCGCTGCCAGCAGAGCCACACTTTTTCGCAGCTGAACACTTCCGAGCAAATTTACATAGGCGCGGCCAAAGAAATTATGCATGCCTCCGTTGATATTGAAATGCCGAGCAGCCTGAACTCGCACTCGTATTCGGACTTGGACTCGGACTCCCACTAGCCGACGGCGAAATAAGTAAAGCCAGAAGAAGGCAGGGAAAATCCTAGAAAAGCCAGAGGCGAGACAGGTTTCACTTTCCGCAAGAATCGCCATTTGCAGGCGATAAACACGTAAGGCAGCCCCAGAGGCAAGCAAAATAAACAAGGCGGGGCCCCACCTTAACTTGGCTTTAACGCCGGGACGACGTCGACGGCGGCATGCAAATTGGACTAACTACTCAAGTTCGTATGTGTGTGCAGTGGACGTCTCAGGAAGTCGTTAGAGCGGGCCAGCAGCGGCAACCTTTGTGGGTCAAAAGTTACGTGGAAAACAGGCAAACAAATGCAAGAAGAAAAAAAACTAGGCAGGACAGGTCAGAAGTGTGCCACAACAACAAAGTCAAACGCAACACACAAAGGCGACAAGCCAAACAAAAAGAAAACGGTGTCCCGCTTTCGACCACGAATAAATCAGTGAGCCAAGCGAGAACTTGGCACAAATCCATTAACATTAACACTCACATTTTGAGTCGCATGCAGAGCGCAAATAATAGAAATCTATTTACGTAAACTTGGCCAACATGCCAAGTCGGCGGGGCCCAAGACAAACGTTTTGTTAGCCGCCGTCTTTGTTGCTGCTGCTGCTGCTGCTGCTAAGCAAAATGAACTTTTAATAAATTCATTACCCTGCCACTTTATGACTGCCCCTCCTGGCCAGATTCCATCCCCTATGCACCGAGTGCTGCATTGCTTTAGTGCAGTGCCCGACATTACGTATACGCCCCGTACATTTATGAACAATCAACTTTATAGCCGCACAACCAACGAGTGTATGTATGCACTGCAGGCAAAAAAAGTTTTTTTGGAATTATAAAACAAAATCTTTCATATTTTACTAATATGTAGGGATTGAATTTTGGTAACTTGAAGTTTTTGGAATTTTCTGCAGGGAAGAATTTAGGTTTCTAACTTGAGAAATGTTAAAATCTTTATTTCCCACTTTGCAATCGGCATTTAACTTAACAAAAAATCAATTTTAATATAATAAACCTCCAATGCCTTTGGTTTTTTTTTCTCTCTGTTCTATGTTCTTAGCTTGTGAGACTTCCATGCGCCATCCCCAACCCCATTCCCATCCCCGACCCTCGGGCTATTCTGTTTTATTGGCATTTGCACTTGTGTTTGACTTTTCCAAGATATTTTCAATTGGAAGTTATGTGTCGCAGGGAATTGTCTGCCAAAGTGGGTGGCACTGGGCGTTGTCTGCAGCGTCGTCGTCTTATTGATGGGATGTACTATGTGCAACACAACAATTTAATGGACGACAACTGACGGATGTCGGAGATGTTCGTACTCCTCGCACACTCCTCATCGGAAAAAATGCTTAAATTGAGACATGCCACGCGCATCGAATTGTAAATACGAATAACTTTCTTCGCGGCAAGAATGCAAGAAGGATCTGGCTCCATACAACCATTTAATTGGATGCGAAAAGATGAAAGGCTAAGCCCTTACGCTTTCTGGACTTAATAGTTTACCGAATCGATTCGGAATAAATTGTATTTAACTTCCCAGACATGGTATAATTACCCATTTTGGGCCAAAACGCGCTCCATTAACTTACATAACGCCCAGAAATCGGGGCCCAAGGTCAGCTGTGTCCGCGAGGGCATTTAAAAATGTGTTAGGCGGACAAAACAAACGACACGACAAACTAAAACTTTGCGATTAAATCTTGGAATGAAATAAATTATTGTGCACATCGCAACGAGCTGACCCAAATACAAAATGCGGAATGGTGGGGGAGTGGTAATGGGAATCAAAATGCGAATGCGAATGTGAATGCGAATGGAAAAGCGAAGGACCAACGAGAAAATGCTGGCTGCCGTTGCCAGCTGATTATCGCTAATTGTGCCCAAGGAAATAGAAATTAAACGAGTCGGGATCGAGGACGGACCCCCACTTCCTGGCCAGCGGTCAAGCTTTATTCGCACAGCATTGGTAAATGGGATAGGACTTTATTTATAACATAAACAATTTATAACGTATTGCTTAATTATCTTAGAAAAGAAAATGTTACAAAAATAATGGACAAAAGGTACCCCTATTCATATTTAACAATAGGATATATACATTATTTTTGAAACTTCACATTTTACAAATAATAATATTAGGTC
>JAEIIH010019805.1:0-15021 GCA_018904745.1 Drosophila orosa | reverse complement strand
GCAACTAGAAAATTTCATTTTATTTGAATAATTTTTGGTGTTTGCTTGTTTTGTTCTCCACGAAACGTTTATTTACAGGGACCACTAATTCCTGCGGCATTTACAAATGGATACCATTAAAAGGTGGCGCCGACAACCGCAATGACAACAACAACAACAACAGCAGCAGCAGCAGCAACAACAAAAGCAGCAAACAGCAACAGCAGCAGAAATATTTAACAACAACCAGCAACAGGAGCAACAAAATGCAACAGCAACTTTAGCAACAAATGACAGATACACACACACACACACACAACACACAACACACTGTAATGCTGCAAACCACAGAGAGCGCAACAAAAACAGAAATAATTTAAAATTATATATACGTGCATATATATACATATATATATATAAATATAAATCAAATAAAGTACGTATTACATATTACGTGTATTTCCACATGGCAAAAATGAAAATCCGTTAAGAGACAGCAACTGCGAGAGCAACAAACAATAAACCAAACACTCACACACACACACACACACACATTATAATTAATTAATTAATTAACGTATATAAAAAATACGTACATATAAACCAAAAAAAAAAAAAAATGAGAAGAAACACCCACAAACACATAGAGAAAAGAAGCAAGAACAAAAAAAGGGACGATGAGGAAAAACTACGAGCGAACACAAACAAAAAAAAAATTAATTTTAATTTAACAACCGCTACAAAAACAACAACTACAGCAACTACAACATCGTGGCCCCGAAAGATGCAACGTGTGCAGCAAAAATCGTTTAAAATGCAAATTAAACGGAAACTGTGCGTCCAACTGGAGTGGAGTGGCATCGGCGAATGGGCGGTGGGCGTGGCTGCTCACACAGCAAAAAAAATAGAGCACAGAGGCCTCCGCCTCCCAACCCACCACCCAGATCATCGCCCAACGGATGACAACCCGGGAAAAGGGGCGTAACCATGGGGCAAACCACTTTTAAGTAATGAGAAAACCAACAAACGAAACTCAAAAAAAGTAAAAACCATACAAAAAAAAAAACTACAAAAAAATTACAACAAAATGACGATGAGAAATCAGAAAAAATACGACGGGGGGTTATAACTAATAAAACGATAGAGTTGAACAAAAAAAAAAAAGAATACAAAATCAACAAGGCAAAAAATGTTGCAATAATAGCGAAAATGTTATTATTTAATTGCGTATTATGAGATGCAAATTATTATTACCATTATTATTGCTATTCTTAACGTATCTAAGTTGTAACTTTTAAAGTTAAAGTCGATATATATATATACATATATACACTCTTATACATATAAAGTAAAAACTGCAATATATACAAAAAGGAAATTACTTGAATCAAAACAAAAAACAACAACAACCACAAATTATTGTACTTTCAACGATAATCGATATAGGAAAGAAGAAAAAAAAAGGTACTCTAGTGAGGAGAGAGAGGGCCTGGTGTTTTTCTCGGAAAATTGAATTGAATTGAATTGAACTGTATTGAATTGGATTGGTTTAGTTTCATTTCTCGACCGGGATGTGGGGGGTGAATCAAATCAAAATTGTGCTTACAATTATATTTATGAATTTATTTTAAAGTACAACAAATCCTTTATTGGCCAAAGTAAACAACAAAGAAACAAACAAGAGAAGGGAATAGAGAAACGAATAGAAAAGGAAATAAATGAAAAGCAAATGTGAAATGTGAAACTCAAATGCAAAGCAAAAGTCAAAGGCAATTTGTTATATTAACTATGTTGAAGTTCTTCTCTTTCTCAATTATTTCTATCGAATCAGGGGAATATATGTATTGTAGAGGGGACAAAAACCTATAACTTTTGTGTTCACATTGAAAGCAAAATGGTAAATAATGCTAATTAAACAGTGGATAGTTAGACAAATATGTTAAAGCATTAAATATGACAATGAGAGCTAAGTGAGAGAGTGTATTTCTATATAACTCGAGGCATAAATCAATTTATTTGCTAAACAAAGGAAAAACCAAAACAATGGCTATAAACAAAACAAAACTCTCCCTTTTACAAATGTAAGAAAAACATACACAATTTTTGAGATACAAACACTCACACACAACGACACTCACACAGATACAGACAGGACACAGATCTTACTGATGAATCAAAAAGAGAAAAACACTTAAACAAATTAGGTGGTAAGAGCATATGCAAATATAACAATGAACTATTATACATACAACACATATAGTACGATTAAGTAAATAAAATATTTATAAAAACAAACGCGCAAAATCGCCAATGTTTGAACATTTAACTAAATATATATATATACATATATATATATATATATATATATATGTATCTGTAAACAAAAGCATGTAAAAAGGATCAAGGAAATGCCGCTCGATGGCGGACAAATTTAAAATTGAAAGAAGAAAAAACCGATGAAATGCAGGCCACGCAATGTGCAATTAATTTTTTTCTAGTCGCTCCGTCCGGCGGCTCTAAAACGCCCGGACGATGGATGTACTAGACATATGTATTTGGGGATTACGAGAGGAGCATAATGACGATAATATGACGACGATGCAATCGGGGGGCGTAATAGAAAAATATATTTATATACAACTATATGGAGTATTAAATTATTGGAAAAGCAAACCAAACAAAACCTATCAGCTAGATAAGTAAACGACATTTGTTACACACACAGCAAGTGGGGGAAAATGGCAAAAGGAAAACAAAAACCAAAAAAACTAATAAGAAAAAGCAAAAAACTAATAACAACAAAACAAAAACCTAACAACAAACAAACAACAAGCCACAAGAACAAAAAACCAAATACCAAAATAGCAAAAAAAAACAAAAAAAACGAAATATTCTATAATTGACAGAACAACAATACGATGCGCTTTTTGTCTGTCTGAACATTTTTTGCATTAGGCGACGAAAAAAACTAAAACAAAAAATAAAACAAGACGAGCTGACAACTATAGAGACAGAAAATAGAGAAAACAGAAAGCAGAGAAAGCCGAGAAAAGCCAGTGAAAAACACACACACAAAAAGCAAAGCAAATGCCGAAACAACAGTGAAAATGTTCCTTTCATAACTTTTTTGCCAAATTGTCAAACCAACGCTCTCCAGGACTTTGCCGCGTCAAGTCTCGGACCAACAAACTTACCCATAAACATACATATAAAGTAGAGAGGGAAGTATCGAGGAAAACCGAAAAACCAAAAACTGAAAACTGAAAACAACACAGAACTTATACGATATATGTGTAAGGCAAACGGAAACGGAAGTTGCAGTGTATCATACAGAACATTTAACGTTTAAAGTGTTGCCCAACAAAAACTATAATTCCCCCACAAAGATCATTTCCAATTTACCAAAGATCGCGGCTTGCGATCATCACATCCATGTCACACCACATCCCCTATAAATAATCAAAAACAAAGGTAACAAATTAAGTGGAAAGCGGAAAGACATTTTTGATAGACAAAGATCAGACCACTGACAGTCGTCTGGCATATCCGGGAGTTTGAAAGGCCCGGCATTACTTTAGAAGGTCGAAGGTCATTTGGGATGAGGATGAGGACGATTCCAGCTGCGGCTTCTAGCCTGCGGGGCAGATATTTTTAAAAACGGGGAAGCGAGCAATGGCAGCGACGGCAAACATGTTATATTTGCATAATATATATATATATATATTAAACCTACTTCTAAGGCATATACATATATATATATATATAAATAAAATATATTTTTAAGACATGTTCTAAAAGCAATAATTCAAAACAACAAGAACAACCACAACAAGGAGAAGAAACGGAGAAGGCCGAAGCTGAGGCTTTGAAGCAAACCCCCAATGAGGAATGAATACATAAAATATACACCAATATATAAATATACACCTACACCTAAATATATATACATGCATAAAAACAAAAAAAATATATATATATATTATAAAGAGAGCGATTAGCTAAGACAGATCTGGACTTTTCCAAGCCGAGCTAATCATTTCGCAGGCAGCTAGCTATGCCCCGAAGAAGGCTACACTTCTCCAACTAGAAACTCGTATTATTTGTGGTTTAGAATGGGGCTGAGCTCGGTCCCGGGGTCCGTTAACGTTGTAAGTCGACGATGCAGCTTTAAGTGTAATGTTGAGTCTTTCCCCAGCTGTTTTCCCAATTTCCCCGCTAACGCCAATCGTTGCGAGCCTGCGCTTTCCTTTCCTGCATGCCTGATTTGTAGTGCTCTCGATGTATTCTATAAGGAAGCTACATACATATATGGCCGGCTTGGCGACCTATAACTACTATTGGTGTACCGGATCAACTTCAGCTAAAAGAACTCCGAAACAACAAGCAATGCGTCCTTGTAACAAAATCAATTTCAGTCAATTAGAGAACTTCACACCAGCAAAGCACAGAAGAGCAACATGTAAGACAACAAGAACAACAAGCAACAAGAACATTTTTTAAAAACAAAAACCGAAGAAAACAAAAATCGAATACAAAGACAAAAACAGTTTTCATTATTTTTTTACTGAGGCGCCGTCAGAGCGAAGGGAAGACGATGATGTACGAAGAGGAGCGACGGCGAGGCTCGACGGCGCAGGCGCAAAAGCTTTAAATTGAACAAATGAATAAAAATAACACAAACAAGGAGAACAATTTATAGAAATCGAAAAGTGAGCTCTCTTTTTTGTATATCGAGAACGGAGAATTGTGTGTGTGTATAAAAACCAAAAGTATGCCGTAACGATTTTTTAAAAATAATGTACCCATACTTTAAGCTATACGCAAAACTTTCGGTCAATGAGTCAATTGGTGGTGATGGAAGCCAACCGAAAAAAAAAAATATAAACTGGGGTTTTTAGTGAGGGAAACCTCAAACCAAACGCGGCACGAAAAGACATAAAGTGTAATGTAAAATAGTTTTAAATTTGGCGACACACCAGAAGGCGGAGTTACGTAGTTACATATACGAATTGCTTTCCGTTTTTCTCTTATTATTGACTTACAAACATATCAGTTCTTATTATGTGTATGAGTATAGCAACAACATCAACAAATACGATTACAATTACGATAACGATAAAGATTAATGAAATACAACTTACGACTAATATCTAGCGCTAACGAACGAAGATCCTTTCTTTTTACCAACCACACAGATGAGCAAGACACGCGCCCACTTGGCCTTTTTGAGAAGCGCGTAGAGCGGCGCATATAAAGGCGCCTGGTACGTGGGAAAAAAAAAGAAACACAGAGTAACCATTCACAATACGACTTGTGGGCCTTCTACACTTTGACGTGCTTTTATACGATAGCAATCCTTTTACTTACACAAGACATTTCTATCCTAGGTTCTTTTTTATAGACATGTGTACATACACCACACTCTACACTCTACACTCTACACGCTACACTTTACACCCACAGCCACAGCCACAAGTACAGCCACAAGTACAGCCCAAAAGACACGGCCACAGACACGGGCACACGCATATATACGATGGAGATCACATACAAAAGAACCTTCATACGAACGATCACTTGACTATTTTTGCTATAAGTAAGAAATTCCCCCCAGGAATGTGTCAGTCGGAAGTGGCAGAACTCCTGCTGACAAAACACCTTTACTATATTGACAATATCTCTTATATATTTTACACTATACTATATGGAAAATTATATATTAATATATACAAGAAAATGAGGAAAACCAAAAGCAAAACCAAAACAAATGATACATAATTGAGGAGGAGATGACGATGATGATGATGTGAAACGGCGTGAACGGCGTGAGTGGCGTTAAAATTGTATTTACAAGAAAATGCGTAAATGCGTTAAGCAAGATGAAATCATTTTAATACTTTATACACATAAAAGTCAATGGGATCTTTAGAGACAAGAGAGATAGAGAGAAAGAGAGAGGAGCCAGGCAGAGGCAGGCAGGCGGAAGATGAATATGAAACTACAAGACAGACAACAAGACGATGAAGATACATTTATAAAATGCGCCGTAGCAGGGCGTCCAGTTTGTAAGTATTCTAACTATGTAAGTAAAGTAATTAAGAAGAGCGCAGGACGAGAATCAATTAAACATACATACTGTCTACGGGGCTGCGAACAGCTCCGGCCACTTTCAGTGCGAATACTTTAACCCAGAGATACAGAGGATGAGGCCAGAAGATGGAGGGGAAGTGAGATTTGATGGCATGGGATGCGTTCAGATGCGAATGATGCGAAATCAGTCGGACACATTGGGACGGGATGCTGCGAGGAAGATGAGGGATGAAGTGGAGTGGCGTGGAGTGTAGGGAAAGGGAATAGAAAGGAATGAAAGGTCGGTTGATGATGGATGTTGGATGCGGAATGCGAGATTGCCAATGTGTGTACATAAGGTCTATATATTTACGAGCATAACATAAACTGGTACAGTACTACACTTACAGCAAACTATACAAGGTAAAAAAAACATAATAATAATTATAATAATAATAATTAACAGGAGCCAGTATACCGCAAAACAGGCGGCGGTAGGGGGACGACACATACACATAAATAGAAGCATAACGAGAATTTAATAAAACCATTTTTCATTTCTATTAAGAAATCCGGTAACGAATTTGTATATTTACTACGAGAAAAGCAAAAGAAAAAAAAGGCGACAAAAAATAAACAACAAACAAACAAGACGAAAATTCGCGATATATACAAGAAGAAATATGTATTAAATGGCCGATGAAGAATGTCCTTCTGAGGACAGCAAATATGCCCGTATATACATATATATATACATATATATATGAAAATAATACCCAAATGATATATATACATATATATACATAGTTATATAACCAAGAACAACAAATAAACATATAGTTAAATTCAATAATGTTAAGCATTCGATGAGCAAACAACCGAACGAACAGAGACAGGCAGACGGACACGCATACTGGTGGTTAAAGAAATGCAATTATTTATAAGGACCCTCGAACCGAAAAACAGAACTATGCGGCCACCAATACCGACAACAACAACAACAACATCAGTTACATCAACAAACAAGAACAATTACCAGCAACAACAGCCAAGAGCAACATTTATTAAAAAGACGACAAAAGGGCAGCCAAGGTATTGCTCTTTTGCAGGCAGCATTTTTTAACACTCCACAACACACACAACCCGTACACACACACACCCCCATTACCACAGAGCCCGCAATATGTATATGCAACAAAAACAAGATGAACGCGAACAACTTTAGCAGCAAATTAAAAATCACTTTGTTCACAATGTGCCACGTACAGGGAGCGATGGGAGATTCTTGGGTATATATCCACACACTCGTATCGTATCGTATCGTATCGTATCGTACTATGACCCTCGATCGGCTAAGATCGCCAATGAAATCGGCAGAATCAGCAGCATCAGCAGCAGCAACAGAGATCAGCAGCAACCGCATATTAAAACCAATACAGAAAATGAATAAGAGCAAAAAGTGCTAGGGAAGAGTAAACAAAGAAAGCGAAAACAAAATGAACAGAAAACTAAAACATGATTTTAAACAAAAATGAAATTAAATAATGGCATAATAAGTTAAGCTAATGGTACATAAGTTTAAAAAACAAAAGGCAGAAAGAAATGCTCTAGAGCAACAAAAAAAAAACAAAAACCAAGAAGAACAAAAACAAGACAAACAAATATATATATATATATATAAAATAAAAATTATAATGAAATAACTGAGAAATAAATAAATTAATTCATAATGATAAATAAACCAATATGAACATTGTTCAAAAACATAAGCTGTCCAAGTGTTTCTTTTATTTGGGTTTTAATTGGGAATTACCGGAGAGCGAATAGCACACTTTCAGGCTGTAAGTTCTCCTTTCTTGTCAAGTCTAAAGTATAGCTTCAAAGAGTTAATAAGGGTAAGATTTTTCAGGACATTTTCAGGGACTTAAGCCAAACAATAAAGCAAACACCATTCGGCCTCCTTGCCTTTGAGCTCTTCCCCAAATAAAGGAATACAACACAACCACGTTCAACGAACAACAACCATTTTATTCAACAGGATATTTACAGGACATCAAGCGGGGCAGTAAATACAAATCCACTTACGATATCGAAACGTACACTAGGAGCGCGTAATGCCGGATTAGCGCCACTCAGCTCAGCTGGACTTCTTGAGCTTCCTGGCCTCCTGGCGCTCATCCCACCACCTGGCATACCATTTGGCACTCCGCTCGGCACTCGCGTCCGGATCGAAGAGCGGCATGTAGTCCATGTGGATGGAGGCGCGCAGGCGATTGTACATCAGCATCGACGACGTATAGGAGGCGATGGCGCGCAGAGAATAAGGCAGACGGTACTTGGTGTAGGGATACGCGACCCGCACCACTACCTCTAGCAGGAAGGCCAGGAAAAAGAACAGGAAGTGCGGAATATACCACCAGCTGGTCTTCACCTTAAACCGTTCCCCGAGCACGGCCATCTTCTGGACAAACCGTGAGACATCGTTGATGCCCGTGTCGTCGGTGACAAAGACAGGCAGGCCATTGACCGCCTTGTTGGATACCTTTAAGGCCTGGTAAGCGCAGATATGTCCGTGGGCCACATTTCCGGCGTAAACTATCTGCTGCTTGCCACCCACGCCAGCAATTCGCGGAAAGACCCAGCCCCGGGTCGACAGGTACTCGAAGATGTTGGTAATAAAGTGGGAATCGCATTCACCATAGGTCAGCGGTGCACGAATAGCGCTGGTGGCCAAATACTCTGCAAGGAATTGAGGATTGATTAAGGATTTTCAGACCATAAAAGTTAAGACTACTCACCCTGTTGGTTCTGCAGAGGTGCTCCATTCGAGTTCAGCACTATGTTCTCCGCCCTCAGCTTGCTGGAGGCATAGCCCGCTATCAGGAACTGACTGTCCTGCTCCCACAGAGTGGCACTGTCCAGCGTGGGCGTGTCCGTCTTGGATTCCGTGGAGTTGATCACCGCCGAGAAGGTGCTGCGACCCTTGAAGGGCACAAAGCAAACAGAGGTGCAGCTGGTGTAGACCAGTCGCTTTACATTGTTCTGGATGCACAGATCCACCACGGCCAGGGTTCCTGAAATGGGAAATATTAGGGATTTCTTGTCAGGTTTGTTGGTCCTACTAGGCGGATACGTAATATTACAGGAAGAGGAGCTGTGAAAATTACGTATACGACTAGTGGACCTGTGCCTAAAGGTTTTTAATCTTTAAAAAAGGTAAAAAACTACTTATTGAGATTAGTTTTGATTTGCTCCTAGTTTTTAAGAGGTAATACGTTTAGGTTTAAGTTTAAAATCCCTACATTAAATGCTTTTAAAGTTGAAACTCATTAATTTAAGCATTACCATTAAATTCCCTTTTGATTGGGAAAGCTCTCTTAAAGTAATAAAACTTAATCACAAATTAGAGTGCATTACTAAGTTTCCATGGGCGGAAAAGTACCTGCTCACTCACCGTTCACATTCACGCGCTCCAGTTCATCGTAGTTGGGCGGATACTCGATTTTCACCGAGGCGGCACAGTGGAAAACCCCGTCAACGCCCGCAAAGATCGGCCCCAGGGGCTCCGGGTCACCGCCGATGTCGCCGACAAAAGTGCGCAGCAGGGGTGTGTCCGCATGCCCGATGTTGTTCTTGTACGGCACGATGTCCAGCGAACGGATCTCGCGGATGCCCAGCTCCTCCTTCCGCTCCAGCAGCTGCTTGATGAGGTGCTGACCCAGAAATCCACTGCCGCCGGTTACGAGCACCACTTCGCCTGTATTGCCGCCACCCATTGCGTCGTCCGGTGGGTCAAAGTGCACTGCTTTTACTGATTTAACTGCAACGAGACCGAATGCAGGTTAGCATAGCTGCCATCATCATAGCTGGCCACTTAAGCCGAGTTTCCGTGAGAGTGGCTTTTATGGCCGGCGGCGTCTGCGGCAGCCCCATAAACCCGGCCATTCCACATAAACTGGCTCATCATCAGTCAGCCTCAGTCAGAGACTCGGGGCGACCTTCTTCGAGGGTCAGCGGAGCAGGTTTCCGAATGACTCGGCGCGTTTTCAAATGCTCTCGGCTTACGTGACGACGCACTGCCCCCCCTCGCTAATAAAGGTGGCGAATTATATTTAATTCATGCTTTGCGTAATCCCCATTTCCTTGATTACAAGCCTGGGACACTCCTAAGGTAATCTACATATTCTTGATTGTAGTGTGCAAGTATTTTCTTAGCTTTGGCTTTGACTTGAAGTATGTAATTGTAAGAGCTTAAGTCTTGAGCGAATCTAGAAAGATTTTATGTATAATAAATGTGCAAAAAAATGTTTTCTGGTAAAGTATTTGAGTTTAAGATTCAGGAGAAATATTTTTGCGGAGTAAATTTATATTATTGAATACAAATCTTGTATTATTATTGCATTTTATTGTACATTATGACTTGTTAATTAGAAAATTGGGGTTGAGACACGAGAAAGTTCTTTAAAAAATGCATTCCGTAAAACAAAATCTTTTCTGAAAGACGAAATTAAAAGAAATATTTAATTTTTATTTAACTAGCTACATAAAATAACTCCTGCATAGTAAAATACTATAAGCTATTAATTTATTTTCTATTAATATAAAAGATTAATATAATGCGTACACATTTTAGTAGTAATAATACAAAATCAAGATGTTTCTTCTCGTATTCCTATTTCCTATTTACCTATTTCTATTCTTCCTATTATTCCTATTTTAAGAATCCATTTAAATTAGTTTTTGAACTATAAAACTCTGTTACTTTCCCATAAAACTTGACCCTAATTAATTTGGGCTTTCACACAATCGTATTTTTCACATTTGCTTAAAACCTTTTTAATAAGACTAGTAAAAATAAGGCTTTTAAAGCTCACCACAAAATGCACAAGAAAGGTCAAAGGTTTAACAAAGAAACTAGTATTTGTAATTGAAAATTAGCAATTAAAACAACATATATCTAGCCAAATAACTATTTTAGTTTAATAATAAAGTATGTAAAATGCGTTGCTCAAAAATCTAGATAAAACCATTGAGCATTGGCATTTTGATTTTCATTAACCAGCGATCGTATCAAGCTTTTGATTTCTTAGTTTCGCCTTAGTGTGTTACTTGGCCACGGTCAACACTATTGTGAATTTTGAGCTGAAGTTTTATTAGAGACAGACTCCGAAAGAAACAACGCAGAGGCAACATCTACTGCCAACAACGAAATGGCGACAATAACGAAGAGAAACACGGGTAAATGTGCTAATGTTGTCGCTGGGCTAACTGGGATTACAACACACAGCCGTCAAACTAGCATCAAAATAATTACCGCGAACTGGTTTCCGCGTCTCTCTATTTCGACATCGAGCCGTCAAGCACTTTACGTTAGCCCAGCTATATTCGGCCAGGCCATGTTTTTCGGCCACTTTAACTAAATGCACTTTTATCCATCTAGAAGCGGGTAAATCTTAGAGTAAAAATGGTGAAACTCCGCTTACCAGAAGATAACGATACTTTCTTGGATGGCAAACCTTTGCGCTTGCCTGCAGACTTGAAACTGTCCGATTTGATTTGGCCATAAACAAAGCTGGCCAAGACCAACAAGGCATGATAGAGTGTTGCCAAGTCAGTAGTTTTTCTCCATCTGGCAACGGTTGGCTCTGTGGTAGAAGCTATCGGTCTTACGGCGCCAACAATCGGTGAATTTTCAAAACTAATTCAAAGACAATCCCATTTGGTAAAAGGTAATTTTTATTCAACAACAATTAAATGAATGTGTGGACAGTAGTAAGTACGCTTAGTGATTACATAAATAGTTGTCTTCTCTTCCCATACATTTCTCTGTTGGGGGCTGGGGTGTGCCTAGGCAATTGTAATATTCAATAAGTACAGTGGTAATTGTTTTCGTTGCTCATCTCTCTCTTGGCTTTTCATATACATATATGTTTGTATATCTCTATAAACTCCCTGGTATATGGGTGTATAAAGTAAACGAGAAGTAAAGGCCGTTGATACAAATGACTTTGGATTAGATTAGGATTGGGCGCGCTTAATTATTATTAACCATTAACACGAGTACGCGAAATACAATTACGAATACGAATACAAAACGGTGTTTAGTACAATTAAAAATTCTGTTCACATTTCGGTTTGGTTTATTACAACAATATCATGTAAATGCCGATGTATATAGGGGGTTACGGGGTATGTGGTCTATAAGTACCGATCTTAAGTACCGACTGACTCTGCCATCTGCTTTGCAAAACATAAATATAGGGGGGGACTCTATGGTATATTACATTAAGTTATACGTACAAATAAACTATAATTATCTAGCAATTTCATTTAGTTACACATACAAACACATTGTTTCCGTTTCAATTCTCTGCCTAATGCTATTTAGATGCATTTTGATGCATAATTGGAGTGACGTGAAGCGATGAACTCAGGTTCTACATGGGTAATATATCATGAATGTCGATTGTGTGTATACATTAAACTAGTTGAATGTATGTACCGCACTGTACTGCACTCTACTGCCCTGTATATACAGCAGTATAGTGCAGTTTAGTATTATTTTTGTATATATATATATATGTATATGTATAGTATTGGGTGTATGCAGGGGTATTATGGGTGTGCGCCGTTTCCAGTAGCAACATTTCAACTAACATTATTTACTTCGCTATTACAAGTACGATTTGTTTATTAGCTATTATTGTTGTTATTGTTTCTGTCGCCGCTCCACACAGTTGACATCCCATCTGTAGGTACTCGCGCCACGTCTCAATAGGACAGAGCTGAGGGTGAGCGCGAGCCAACTGTGAAATCTTTGTACACCGAAAACACAGATATCTGTTGGGGGAAAATAAAGAGTAGAAATATGGAATTAGAACGACGCACACTGACGACGACGGCGGGGGGGCCCAGTCCATCCCCATATTGGCCACTTTAATTGCGGACTTGCGTCACAGTCAAGAACTGCAGCAGTAGCAGCAGCAAAGCGGTGGCCCTGGCACTTGGCCAGCAACTAAATAAAACTTGGCAGCATCTTGTGGGTGTTTGGGTACAACAACAACAGCAAAAAAAATGGGACACAGCCCAGCATCTGCGGCGGCACATGTGCTCCGACGATGCGAATCGTTGTGATATCAGTTCAAGAGCAGACGCGCCTTATCAGTGCACATTAATACCCAAAAATAGACCTTCTCGTGGGTGTGTGTTCGCCAAGACAGCATCATGTGGGCTGGTCTTTAATTGATGAACAATTCTCAGTTCTATTTTGACTTGTAGATCCAATTAAAATCAATTTTTGATGTTCTCAAGAGCCAAAAGGCACACAAATTTTCATTTTCATTACATTTTGCTTGCTAAACTGAGCAAAAATCAGACAGCAACAAAATTCGTTATTAAATATGCTTTTATTCTTTTAGGTCATGTCTAAAAATATGAATATATAAAGTGAACAATTGATTCTAATAAAGAGAAATTATTTGTTTGTCTGAATTTAGGTAAAATCTTATCTTTTGTTTATGAAATTCCATTTTTATGATATTATTCGGCATTTAAACACACAGTTTTCTCTTTGTGTAGACAAGAGAAATGCTTTTATGCTATTACGCTTTTAATAGACCACAAAATAATTACTTTTCCTGCCAGAGAATTATTATTCTTATTTTTCAACAAATGCGAGTGTCGATCGCGATATTATGCCAAGGGTATCTTAGCCAAAATTCCTTTCGTGCGGCCACTTCCGGCCCCTCACTTCTTGCTGGTAATGTGACTCACCTTGTCTTTCAATTGCTGGCACAGTTTCTGGCCATTCATTAGCAGCAGCAGCACATCGTTCAGCCACTGAACGGAGGCCTCCGCCTGGCGGGAATCGAAGCGCATGGTGCCCTGGTTGTTCAGCAGCTGGTAAACGGCTATGATCAGCTTGTGGCTCTGCAGATAGAAGCTCACGGCCAGATCCTCAGGCAGGTTGGGCACCAGCGACTTCATGTTGCGCCCCTTAATCAGCTCATCGATGGGCTTCTTTTTGGGCACCAGCAAGCTGTTCCTGCCACGCTGCAGGGCATCCAGTATGTTGCCTATCACATGCAGCACTTCATCGGAGGTTCTACAGAGAGAGAGAGAGAGACACAGATGCAATCATATATAAATAACCTCGAATCCGAGTGTAAAAACAAACTTGTGACTCACTTGAAGTGATAAGAGTCGTCGACGTCGTCTATGTGGTTGATGGCGGTCTGCAGATGATTGGCGGCATCCTGGACCTGTTGCAGCTTCCAAGGCGACTCCCCTGTGATGGAGGTACGTTGCGTTTGGCTGGGAGCCTTGCACAGCTTAAAGCTAATGTCCTGTGGATAATAAATATGGATTAGTATTGGCTTGGGATGAAATTGAGCTGAAAATAAGGCTTAGTGCCTTAAAAACTGAGCTGGGAAACCTATTTGTAATCGATTTTATTGATTGCTTGATGTAAGACTATACGAAATGCACGCCAGCTTGTGATTAGGTGTCTACCAAGGCTTTGACCACTTCATTTGACTTAAAATTGAATAAATTGAGTATTTATTTCGTTACTAAGTATAAAGGATGTTTAAAATACTTGGTAGCTTGGTAAGTTAATTATTAAGGCTCAGACCACTTCATTTGACATAAAGTTGAATAAATTGAGTATATATTTCGGTACTAAGTATAAAGGATGTTTAAAATGTTGAAAATACTTGGTAGCTTGGTAAGTTAACTAATTTAATATGATTTAAGTAGCTTATACATCATACTACATCATCTAGACCCTAAAAACACAATTGTTTGCTTAGAAAAGTCATACAAGTATTCAAATTACTCGCTGGGCATTCAATTAATATTTATTTATTAATAAATAGATTAGATTTAATTTATCAACATACATTTACCCATAAAAACTAGTTTTTCTTTAAATTTTTGGATAATATGCTTAGATTAACATTAAATCTGCAATGG
>JAEIIH010019781.1:0-10484 GCA_018904745.1 Drosophila orosa | reverse complement strand
ATAGGAGTGTAGTTCTAGGTTTAAATTTGTATATTCCACATTCATTTGACTTTATTAAAAAATAAATATTTAGTATTAGTTAAAGTAATTTTTTCAGCCTTTTAAGGATATCTTCTTTGTTTCTTTAATAAATTTGTGTATAATTGGGAGTTACTCCTGTGGATTATTTTATTTTTACAGACACAGACTTTATAAATGTCTTTATTTGAACGGAAACATTTTTTGTCTTTGCTATTCTTTATTTCTTTTTTATTTTCAATAATTTAAACCTTTTCAGCTTAAACTCCGCATTGCCATTATTGGCCAGAGCAACTTCGCTGCCGACGTTCTGGAGCTGCTCTTGGAGCGCTCGAACATCCAGGTCGTGGGCGTCTTCACCATTCCCAACAAGGGCAGCCGCGAGGACATCCTGGCCACCACAGCCGCTGCCCACAAGATCCCCGTTTTCAAGTTCGCCAGCTGGCGCCGCAAGGGCGTCGTGCTGCCCGAGGTGCTGGAGCAGTACAAGTCCGTGGGCGCCACGCTCAATGTGCTGCCCTACTGCTCGCAGTTCATCCCGATGGAGGTTATTGACGGGGCCCCGCTGGGCAGCATCTGCTACCACCCGTCCATTCTGCCGCGCCACCGCGGAGCCAGCGCCATTTCCTGGACGTTGATTGAGGGCGACGAGGTGGCTGGCTTCAGTATCTTCTGGGCGGACGATGGCCTGGACACCGGACCGCTGTTGCTCACCCGCCAGACCAACGTAGAGCCCACGGACACGCTGGACACCATCTACAAGCGCTTCCTGTACCCCGAGGGCGTCAAGGCAATGGGAGTGGCCGTGGACCTGGTTGCCAGTGGGTCGGCCCCGAAGATTACCCAAACGGAGGTCGGCGCCACCTACGATCCGGCCATGTTCAAGGCGGATAACCAGGTGATAAACCTCCAGCAGTCGGCGGAGCGCATCTGGAACTTCGTGCGGGGTCTGGACTCCGTTCCCGGGGCCATAGCCTCCGTGGTGCATGCCGATGGCAGCGAGGAGCAGGTACGTCTGTTCGGAGCCCATCTGTACTCGGCAGGACCTGTGACCAATGGTCAACCTCTGCGCCTAAAGGGATTGGCAAAGCCGGCCTGGATCCACAGCGCCGGCCTCCTGATCGAAGGCACCGACGGCGCCTTCGTCAACGTGCGGCGCATCAAGCGTGGATCCAAGGTGATCAGTGCCAGCGAGTGGTTCCGGCAGGCTGAGCAGCAACCCATTACCGACTTTAGCGAGGACGAGATGGCCAAGAGAAGCCTTCTTGACGGCATCTGGCAGGCCATACTCAAGGACACTATCGAGGCGTCCACGGACTTCTTTGCGGCAGGCGCGGGATCTATGGACGTGGTGCGCCTGGTGGAGGAAGTGAAGGAGGCCTTCGATGTGCCGCTAGAGAACGAGCACGTGTTCATGGCTCCCGTCTTCGAGGAGTTCTTTGGCCAACTGGTGCAGATCATGCGCCAGGGCAGTGGTGGCTCCGGCGGTAAGCAGGTGGACTACGAGGGATTCACTCTGAAGGCCAACAAGCGAAATATCCGAGTTCCCACTCAGCTTTTCATCAACGGCGAGTTCATTGACGCCGAGGGGCAGCGTAGCCTTGGCATTGTTAATCCCACCGACGAGTCTGTGCTCTGCAAGGTGGCCTGCGCATCAGCCAACGACGTGGACAAGGCGGTTCAGGCGGCCAACGCCGCCTTCCATGGATCCTGGAAACAAATCTCGGCCAGGCAGCGCGGACAACTGATGCTGAACCTGGCGGACCTGATGGAGCGGCACAAAGAGGAGCTGGCCACCATCGAGTCGGTCGACTCGGGCGCAGTCTACACGCTGGCCCTGAAGACCCACATCGGGATGTCCATTGATGCATGGCGCTACTTCGCCGGCTGGTGCGACAAGATCCAGGGCAACACAATCCCAGTCAACCCGGCGAGACCCAACAACGTGCTGACCTTCACCCGAAAGGAGCCCATCGGCGTCTGTGGTCTGGTCACCCCCTGGAACTATCCCCTGATGATGCTCTCGTGGAAGATGGCCGCATGCATCGCTGCCGGAAACACTTGCCTGATTAAGCCAGCCCAGACCTGTCCCCTGACCGCGCTCAAGTTTGCCGAACTCACCGTCCTGGCCGGATTCCCTCCAGGTGTGATCAACGTACTGCCCGGTAAAGGGTCGGAGGCGGGCCAGGCAGTGGCTGACCATAAGCTGGTCCGCAAGCTGGGCTTCACCGGTTCCACGCCCGTCGGCAAGCACATCATGAAGTCCTGCGCCGACTCCAATCTCAAGAAGTGCTCCTTGGAGCTGGGCGGAAAGAGTCCGTTGATCATATTTGCCGACTGCGACCTTGACAAGGCAGTGAAGCATGTGAGTATTTGGGGAAATGGATTCACATGACCCAGATTATTCAATTTTACTTTCGTGCAGGGCATGTCTTCGGTGTTCTTCAACAAGGGCGAGAACTGCATTGCCGCCGGCCGGCTCTTTGTGGAGGATCGCATCCATGACGAGTTCGTGCGACGTGTGCTAAAGGATCTGCGCACCATGACCATCGGGGACCCGCTCAACCGCTCGACGGCCCACGGGCCGCAGAATCACAAGGCGCACTTCGACAAGCTGCTGGAGTTCTGCCAGCGCGGCGTGGAGGAGGGTGCCAAGTTGGTGTACGGTGGAGGAAGGGTGCCCGGGCTCAAGGGTTACTTCTTCACGCCCACAGTGTTCACGGACGTGGCCGACGACATGTTCATTGCGCAGGAGGAGTCCTTCGGCCCCATTATGATCATATCGAAGTTCAGCGGCAGTGATGTGGACTCTGTAATGCAGCGGGCTAACCGCACCGAGTTCGGCCTGGCCAGCGGCGTCTTTACCAAGGATATAAGCAAGGCGCTTAGCTTTGCGGATCGCATCGAGGCCGGCACGGTCTTCATCAACGTTTACAACAAAACGGACGTGGCCGCTCCCTTCGGCGGCTTCAAGCAGAGCGGCTACGGCAAGGACCTCGGTCAGGAGGCGCTCAACGAGTACCTCAAGACCAAGTGCGTGACCATCGAATACTGAAGCCGAGGATAAGCGGAGAAGGGCCAAGCCCGGGAATGAAAAGACTTAATGTTTTGCATAGCTCATAGTTATAAGAACTCTTATCTATCTAACTAATAAAACCCAAATCGTACCCTAGCAACGTTGCCCATTCTAATGGAGGGGCATCGCGGTGGCGGCAGCCCTGTGATTGGCCTGGCAATCGATATTTGCTTGGCCAACAACGACATTGAGGATATCTTGACTTGTGACTTGGCAATTGCACGACCCGGGCACACTTCACATGAGGAAGTGGGTCCATTAGTTGGTCAACTACAGAGAACTAGAACTAGAGAGCCCTTCTGCACTTCTTTTTAAATATAATTTTTCACTTAAGAGCTTCAGTCAGTAAAATATGTATAATTTTTAGCTATTGATTAATGGTTGTTCTTTAACCCAAGGCCCAATCTATGTTCCCTCAGTATGCCCTCAGAAATATGTGTAACTTTGTGTAATAATATCCCTAGTGCAGAGTCTATTTTTTATATGTTCTTAGAAACCCTGCACTTTATAGCCATATAAAACCTGAATAAACTATTTACCAAACTATTTGTTGTAGCCACCTAAGTAATAATATAGTTTACAGAGACCCTGAGCTATCGCCTATAACCGAACCTTTATGAAACCAGGCTGAACTTCTACTTGTCAAGCACTTAAACTTTGCCATTTGTGCGAAAATTCGCAAGCAGTCGGCAGGCAGCTGAACAACGTAATGCGCCCCCAAACGACTTGCACCCCACCCCAAAGCCCGCTTGTGTCCCATCCCAGCACCGCCCACACTAGGCCAATCCCCACGGACAATTATAGTGCCGCCTGGCTTTGCCAGCGCTCCTCGGACTCTGCGAAAAGTTTGGCCACCAAAGTGGGTCAACCTGATCTCCTCTCTCTGCGGGCACTGCTTGATTTCATTTCGTGCGGCCGTTTGTGGGCTTTAGTTTAAAGGTTTAAGTGTTATGCCTGCCATATTTCAATTATGTTTATTGCCGGACATGGGCCTTAAATATGTGAGTATATGCGTGTGCATATATATCCCTCAGCTTAGCAAGCTTTCTGCATTAGCTAGACAAGTTTTTTGTTTGCGTCAATAGCCCGGCGTATACGTAATATGCTGATCCATTGTTTTAGTTTCAACTTGAACATGTTTCCCTCTCACTCGCCATCATCTGACGGCTCTCCGGCTGTCTGCCCTTCATCCTTGCCAAATCCTTTTTCCAAATGTCAGTCTTGTGTGAGGCCCAAGCTTCCTGCAACATTCTGTAATTGATTTAGCTGAAGGAACATGTGCGTTCCTTGTCCTTCACATCCGCAGTTCTCGTTCTCCCTCGCATCCTGGCGACCGTGCTGCCCTTGAGTGTCCGGTGTACATTTTCCACTTGTCTCCGGTGTTAATTTTGATTGATTTACGTTGATTGGGGTGTGACAACGACCAATCCAAGCTGCGGAACTGAACTTGGGCATTCGGTAAATTAATTAAAAAAAAAAAAATTAATCAAAGACTTTTGCTACGATTTTCAGGATCTAAAAGATAAGCAAGAATCGTATTAGTTTCCATAGAACATTAACCTGAGACTTCAAGATATGTTCTAAAATAATGTATTATGATATATGTATCCTAAATACTCCACGAATAAACTACTATCCTCTGAGTGGTTGATGTTCGGGGGGACATGCCACCATTGCCTGCCAGTGCGGATATGACAAATTATCCGCTCATCCGCATACTTCAGGCAGGGGAAATCAAAAACAATCAAGGAGCTGTCACACAGAAAAATTACCCTCAGGCAGGCAGAACCTTCCCGAAATAGCTGGCTGTAATTCGCAGCCAGAGTCAACTGACAAAAGTTGCAAGTCTTAAGCGGCAAATATAGCGCCAATATGTATACAAAGCCGACGACTCATCACGGCCAATACTCTGTTGTATAACTCGCTGCGCGCAACTTCCCAATCAGCTGAGGAATGACGTAATTGAAGGCAGGGGAAATGCTCTAAGAGAATAAAATAGCTGGCAACCCATAGTCCCGGAATGCATGCCCCTCCGCCTCCGCCTAGGAAGGTTGTACCTTCCCTCTCGGTGGCACCCGGCTCGTGGCCAAAATCATTTTTTGGCCGCTGCTTACTTTTTATATAATTTGACCAAATGACCGGCTTCGGTGTGGGACAGTACTCCGGCCCAAACTCCACACGGCGGAGAGCGAATAATCAATAAATATTATATTACCGACCGGAGCGTGTGCCGTGCTCTCACTCTCCGCCATCCGCCATCCACAGTCCACAAGCCCCAATGCGCAAGACAACGCCGGATTCGCCGCGCTCGAAAACTTGCCGCTGGAACTGTGCGTTAGTTCGGCCGCCTCTGGCTCCGGCGGACGCCTCTGGGCCGGATTGATGGGCTTCTGCGCCGATTGAACCGTATCCGCGGGAAATACTAGTACCATTAGCCGGAGCGCAGAGCGGTCGGAGAGAGCACATGAGCCTGTACAGGAGTGGCCAGGATAGCGATTTATCAGGCGTCAGTAATGCGAGCTGTCAAGCGCCAGCAAATTACTGCGGATTGAGAGCAACTGTTCATTTGGCTTTCCCGCCGGATCAGCGATATCCTTGGGCACTCGTAGGGCAGTTTTTTAAACTCAAACAGATTCGTTCTGTTTAAAATCTAGACTGAGTTGTGCCCCTTTGGGTTACTGTGTGAGCAACTGTGCTTTAAAGAATTGTTAATCCTGACTAATTCTATCCACATTCCAAATGATAACCTGATCGGTGGAGTATCAAGAACAAAAAAATAATTATAAGGTTAAAGCTTCTAAAGCAAAGATAACCAGAGCGCCCAGAGGCTTACCGATCGAGTCGCTTTATGCCAGGTTTAAGCTGACAATAAGGTTATCTGTTAAAGATAACCCTAAATTAACCTTATATGTAGACTATGTTGGTCTTACTATAGTTCAGACCCTGATGACCTCATAAAATACCATGGGTGTGATCAAACATTGTAACACCCTCTCCCCTTCAAACAGG
The DNA here is from genome assembly GCA_018904745.1 of Drosophila orosa. Classification (NCBI taxonomy): domain Eukaryota; kingdom Metazoa; phylum Arthropoda; class Insecta; order Diptera; family Drosophilidae; genus Drosophila; species Drosophila orosa. Next base: position 4,381 of record JAEIIH010019781.1, on the reverse strand, counting down.
GCGTTGGGTCCTATAGGACCGCATCCCCTGCAGTTTCACCTGCACTGATTGGGGCATGCAACTCGGGGGGCCTGACGCCCACATAGTTTGGCAGCCACTGGATGGAACTAACTGCAAATCACAGCAGCAAAAGTAGCTGAAAGCTTGCTCCAACAACAAGGCGGGGGCAGGGTGGCACTGTGCGGGAAGGCGGGACCGCCGACTGCTATTCCAGCGACTTGGCGTTTAGCACCCAGCTGAGCGGAAAGCTTGGGCAGAGAGCTGGCGCTTTCCACGAAGCTCCTGCCCGCTTCCGCTCCCGCCTCCGCCAGCCGCCATTAACCAGCGACGAGGCGAACCGAAGGTTCCCGAAGGCAAACGAACGGAAGGCCGATGGCCGAAGGCGAGCGATTGCCAGCTGCAAGCTGCGGCGATGGCCTGGCACTATCATTGGCGTTTTAACTGTGGACGGTTGCTACTCGCACTCGCTGGCGGATTAACGGCATATAGATATACATACATAGATGTTCTGGCATCTATCTACATATATATCTATATATCTAGAGCTACCATGTACAAGTCTGCGTAGAGAGGGAGCGTTCGAAGGCGAAAGAAAACCCATTCTGTATGTCACCCGAAGAATCTTCTTCACTCTTTACTCCCCCCACGAAACCACCAAGCCGCTGGTTACATAAAAATCCGCAAATCATCAGAATTAAAACCTGTGTGCGCCCGTTATAAAATATGTGACAGAATTAAACAAAGTGTGCCGCCGTCCGTTAATTTTAAATTAAAAGAAACACGAAAATGAAAAAGAAAAAGAAAAAGAAAAAGAAAATACAATTGTGCCAAAGGAGAAAATTTTTCATTGATTACGTCGACGTCAGCGAAAATGGGAATGAGAATGAGAACGATAGCGACAACGACAACGACGGCGACGTCGTCGGTCGGCAACGAGGACATTGTGACAGCGGCAGCAAAGATATCCTTGTAAAACTTATATACATACTGGAATTCGATTTTTTCTTAGCTGCCTGCAACAATAAAAGCGAAGCCATAAGGCGGAGACTCGGAGGCCCAGAGCCATTAAGAAGTGCTTGCAAAAACGAAGTGTGCGTGTGTGTGTGTGGGTGTGCGAGAGTGTGTTCGAGTGTGCGAAAAAGTGTGGAGAATTTTTCTAATCATATCAGTGCTTGTGTGTGCGAGGGGTAAATCGGTTATAAACCATATCGATTTTCAAGGATTCTAACAATTGCACTGTGCGCCAAAAAGAGGCGACCGAACGGACGCCTCTACATTTGTGTATCTCCCTGCCAAAGCGTTGCCTACTTTGGTGCGCCATGCCCTTTACTGGAATTTCATATTCACATCCACAGGCACAGCCACATCCACGGGGGGCAGCCAAGGCGCAGAAATAGAACCAGAAGCAGAGCGTGGAGCGTGGAGCGAGAGGAGCGAGGAACACAAAGCATAAAGCACAAAGCACAAAGCGGGAGCCTAGCCAGGAGCCGAGTCGAGTCGAGTCGGGCGCGTTGCGCAATGTGCGCCGCGAAAAGACGGCGACGTCGGCAGAGCAGAAATGTAAGTCAAGCCAGGCGAATGTTTGTGCGTCGGGAATTTTCATTAAAGCCGACAGCGGGAGGTGCAGGAGAGGAGGCGGAAAGAGCACGTCCTGCGATAAGGATAAGCCCTGCAAGGAGTCCCTTGTCGTTCCCATTGTCCTTGCCGCATTGCATGAAGGTATACTATAGTAGTATGGCCTGCTTTTGGGCGTCAGCTCTTCAGAGGATTGCAGAACTGCAAGCGGTTTCTGGGATCGGATTTCGCTCCTTCTGAGACCTCCTGAGTCCCCCTTAGACCTCCTGTCTCCTCCTACCCGCAAAACTCTCATTAAGCTGGCGCCCAGCTGTCAACTTTCATGGCTCGGAAACCCGCCTCCCTCTCCACAGCACCCACCTCCCGCGCCTTCGTCCCCGAAATGCTTGCAAAAGCTGCGGCAAAAGCGGAAAAAATAAGCTTCCAAGCAGCGATTCCAGCGGCGCTCAGCTCGGCTCTTTTCGACGCTCTTCCCCACGCTCTCTGCGCGCATGCCCGCCTCTGGGCTGGCTTGGCTTTTCGAGGCTTTTTTCCGCGCTCGAGATTACATAACAGTTGGCAGCAGAGTGTGTGACTAAAATCGGCAGAGGTGACTACAATTTATTTGGCGTTGGCGAGTTCGAGGCATTTGGTGCAACAAAAGTCGAGAAAATTGCAAATAATATAGCACAAAAACCCCAAAAGATATATCCGCATATTGCGACCCATTTATATATCCTCATAAGACAGGCTTCCTCAAGTGTCCTTGTGCCTGCGCCGAGTGACGGCTGAGGCTGAAGTAGAATTTGGCAAAGGGAAAAGTTAATACTGCAAATGCCAAGTGGGGAAAAGGCAAAGTTTACATAAGCCGAAAACCACGACCATTGAATGGGTCAGAAAATGTAAAGAAAAATGGAACTTGCTTACATAAAGGATAAAAAATATCAATGATAGTCGCGAAAAAGAAAAGTGATTTAAATAAGTCAATAACTCAAATATAGTGAGAGTACCGGAAGCAGCCGGGATCTACGATCAACGAAAACCTAAGAAAATAACCTATTTCACCCATTATGTCATTGCACCTTACGAAAAACAGCCATTAACCTTACCTAACAGGTGTCATTCGATCGCCCAGTTATGCAATATTATACATTTCCAATTTCCGTTCATATCTTTCAGTGACGTTGCAAATTAAGCATTAATCTTAACAAAATACTGCTACGAACATTCCAAAAAACAAACAAACAAACAAAAAATGTTGTACCAACGCAGTTGATTGAGAAAAACTCACCCAAAAACCAAAAAACAACCCAACAAGTAAAATAAAACCAAAATCAACACCAATAAATACACATAAATAATTAAAGATACATAATATACTCGTATTAGATAAGCGTTCAAAATCTAAACGTCAACTTTAAGGAGCCACAAGGAACAACAAATAAGAATAGTTTAACAAAGAACTAGCTTTATAGACAAGACACCCTCCTACAACCCAAGTGACAAAACGAATAAGTAATTCGAGTTAAACCGCAAAACCAACCGACAGCAGCAAGAAAACAAAAGCGTTAACATGGCCGATAAGAAAATTGGTGAATATTATGCGCCGCCGGTGAAAATGGGCAAATGGGAGGGTTTCAAAAAATTCCTATGGAACAGTGAAACTAGCCAATGCCTTGGACGCACCGGGTCCAGTTGGGGTAAGTATCTCTCCTAGTTTATTCTAAATCGAAAAGCTAACTCTAGATATAGTAATAATAATATACATATATATCTTTCATAACCATTTATTCATAAATTGGTCGAGAGCATTTCTTTCTTCAATAGACCTCATTGGGGCCAACTAATTGCTTTTTAACTCGACGTGTATCGATTAGTGGGTTACTACCAGATACGCCCGAAGGCGCCTAAAAGTCACGTACTTAGTTTGGCCAAAAATGGAAGTCAACACGAGAGGTGTACGACCTCCCACTACGTAATGCCAGCGAGTATTGTTGAGTCACTTCCTCGAGTTCTCTATTTCGAGGCTTCAGTTCCTCAGTTGGCCGATTGCATAATGCGAACAACCTTGCTGCAGCCTTTCTCCATATCAGGAATCACTATTTTCATTACATATGGCCGCGGGAATTATGACTAATCGCCGGTTTTCGTGTGTAAGCGGGTCGTGACAAAAGGAAATTGTCATAAATTTTTTATGCCTCCTCCGAGCTGGAAGCAAAGTAGTAGTAAAGCCCCTTTATTACAATATACTGCGGAGCCATCCCTTCGGTTCTAGATACCTGCCGAATAGATAGCATTATTTGCTGTCTTTTCGTGTTTCATAAAAGCCAATTGATAAACCAATTAGATAATTGTATTATCTAAAACTATAATTAAACAGTAAAATGTTTCCAAGTTAAGACTAAAGAACATAAATAAAAGCTTACTGGTTGAGTTTTTATCTATTAGATAATCTTTCTCTAATGTTTTCTCTGTTCTGTGTCGCCAAGTTGGCTATAGAAGAAATAAATAAAGCAGCAGTAATCAATATTTGGCTATAAACGAATAACGTCAATTTATTTCGTACGTGGCATCCGTATTTTTATTGATATTGGCCTTATATCTTGAAGGCAGATTATCCGCACAGCCATGAGGAGCAGCCACCCAATCGGCTCTCAGAGGCACGTGCCGGCTCGATGGCTTATATTTAGAAATTCCTCTTCGCCTTCCGAGTACATTTTTAATTAAATATAATGACATTGTTGGGTTATTGATTGCTATATCGGGTATCAAGACTTTCCGTCAAACGCTTTTACTACTATAAGAAGAGGCGGAATCTCCTTAAACT
>JAEIIH010019779.1:0-19054 GCA_018904745.1 Drosophila orosa | reverse complement strand
TAAGTACAATTACGTGTTAAATAAGCTTCTGAAATAAATAAATATCTTTTATCATAATTATTCCTACTCACAAATAAATAAAATAAAAATTTTAGAAACTAAAATACTCATTTTTATGATTTACCTGTAATAAAGTCGTTTTAGAATATTTCTCTGAGTGTTGCAACGACAACGGGTCATGCATTTTGAGCTTTTTGCCCACCGTCACAGACAACCGCATAATTTATGCAAAATGCGTGAGCGAGTACGTGTGGGCGTGTATATTTCAGGATATATACATACATATGTGTCTGGGTGGGTGTTGCAGGTTTTAGTTGCTTTTTGGCATTGAAATCGAGCCGAGCTTTTTGGGCCTGTCTTTCAATTTGACATAAAACCCTGGCCGGATCCTTTCGGCTCACGCATGACACTTTATGCAAAGTGCTCATCCTTTCTGTGTCCTTTCTGTCCTTTGCCGCCCCTTTTGGTCTCCCTTTTGGGGCGTATTTCACGCCCTTTTGCCGCCACACATCAAAATAAACATAAGCAAATTTATTTTTTGCATATACATACATTTGTGTATATATTGTCCTTGAAGAATGTCTCCCGCAAATGAGCCACGCACATTTTCCTTTCTCTGTTTTTTTTTTGTGTGCCTTTTATGTGCAGCCAAGCGAGTGTAAAAAAGAGCACACAAAAGTTCATTAAATTTTGAATCCTTTGCTCTTTTGCTGACGTGTTAACAAAGGCGCGTAAAAATATATATTTTTTTAAGATTGTTAAAGTTGTATAAAGGAAAACCATAATGCAAAAACCCCGCGATATTCAAATAAAAAATGTTTGCTGGTGGTAAATCTAAAAAAACCTTTTTCCTGATCATTTTCTGGATAATAGAGATATAAAAAATAAATTTGCGGGGAAAGTACTAAAGCTGTAAATATGATTTTTGATTAAGAAATATTTTACGAAAGGCATGCAAGGTTTTTGCTTGAAGTCCTACTACAATGTATTTATTTCCTCTTCCTACTACAAAATAATGTATGGGAAAAACTCGGCTTTAAGGCGTACTCCATGTGGCGCAGGATCGTTAGTGAACTGACGTGGAAAACCGGAATGTAAATTGCAAGGAGCCCGCAACTCAGCTCGTTGAGCAGATAAGCAAACAGATTTATGACTGCATTTAGGGCTAAGCATTTGCAGTTAGCATTTGTTTGCCTCTCCTGAGAATCCTGGGACTCAACTTTTGACTCTGGCGTGGCTTTAAAAATGCACAAGACAACACTCAATTCGGACGCCGTCATTCGTAATTAAAACGAACCACTCACGTACTCACTTGGCAGCCAGACAAACAGAGCCAACGACTGTCAAAAGTCGCCTACTATGGTGTCCTTCTGCCCGTCCGAATCCTCAAATTGACAGCCAGCCGGGAAAAGGGAACGGGAAAGGGAGAGGGCTTTGGGCAGAGGCCGGACATGGACACACAATAATTTAGTACGTAATAGACACGACCCTGCCGAACCCTAGCTGGTGTTGGAGTTGGAGTAGGATCAAGAGCCGGGAGGAGCCAGTAGGACCAACAGACAGATGCTAGACAGCTCCGGTTGCAGCCCGGGACTTGTTCATTAACACAAAACATAAGCCGCCAGACAGACAGGCATGTGAATGATGAAGCACGAGCGAGTCGGTGCCATGGAGTGGGTAACGGTCCGTTTTCGGATAGACAGGGATACTCGTGGAGTGCGTCCATATATCATAAATAGTGGATCTAGAGATGGGGTAGCTGGGAGAGGGTTTCATAAGGGAAATAAATAAAAGGAAACCTTTAAAATAATTTAAATAAGGTGTAAATGATGGAAATTGTACAACAAAAATGCTTAATACCATATATATCATGAAAATCAGTCAATTTTTGATCCTTACACCCTCGCATTTATATAAAATAAACCATTTCTTATTACATCTCTAGAGAAAATCCTCTTTTGACCAAATCCTTTCATGTAACCATCTCTAGCTGCCCACATATCATGCAATTGACAAAAAAAAAAAAATGGGAAGAGAGATCTGTGTGCTTCAGGCCGTCGGCCAACCCATAGTTCAAGTGCCATTAAAATCGAGTCTTGGCACTCCGACATCTGCCGATGAGAGGGCACGATGGCAATGGAGATAGGAATGAAGTGGAAGTTTGTGCAACAAATTAGTAGCAAAGTTGGCTCCGATTCCGATTCAGAGACCGACTCCTCCCGCTCCACACCCGACTCGCACGCTGGGCAAATATCCGGCTGCGGAAATTGCAATGAGACACGTGATCATGGAGACTCCACTACATCCGCCTGCCAGACAAATAAATCTTCATTTTGACTTGAACTTTTGCGGCGGTCTCTTGGCCAAAACCGAGAAGTTCCTAGCAAATTAACAGCTGTTGCGTATCTGTGGTACCAGCACCAGTTAGTTGCCAGCTTTTGAGTTCATGTTTAGCCGGAGTTCCTGCGGCTTCTCGTCAGGTGATTTACGGCCAAGTTGAGACTGGACACGGTCTGCATATTAATATGTGACTTGCCATTTTACTTTCTACGCCATGGAACTTGCAATCAAATCCAACTTGGTCACTTTCCCCCAGACACAACGCACTCCTGTCCTCTGTCTTCCGCTTCCGCATCCGCATCCGCTTCCTCCTGCCGCTGCTGCTGCTGTTGCTTCCTCTTTCCCTGCACTTCCGGTCTCGGCCATCACCATCTCAATCTCTGTTGCTCTCGGTGCACGTTTTATTGTTGCGCCGGCCAATTTGTGACGACTGAGTGCATATAATAAAGCAAATTATATTTCGGACTCGAGCGCAAATGCCATGCCATGCCATGCCGAGCGGAAGGCGTCTCAAGAGCCCGCAATACGTATACGCCGCGTTGTCTAGTTTCGGGCCAACGTGACCCTGGCCTCTGTTAGTGGAAAAGTCGTCGGCAAAGTATGTTGCAATTATTTTCATCAAAAAAACATCAAGTGAATTCCAGCTTGTGCACCACACAAAATTTTATAAACAAGGGAAAAGTAATTGTGCGAAAATGTGTTGAAATAGAATACTTATTATAAATTTTTAATTAATTTAAGTAAATAAATATTTATATATCAATGTGCTTGGCAATTTTATCTTAATTAAAGTGTATTACAAAACTTATTGACTTTCAAATTCAATTCAACACCCTTTTATCATGCTTTTAATCCGTTTAATTAAAGTGTTGAAATAAATGCCCTGCTAATTTAATTTTATTTAAATCCAAATGAATTTCTAATTGAATTACCAGTGAAACCCTTGGAGATATTGAACCATATTTACATCTTTATACTTTAATCTAATAAAATAATTGAATTTGGTCGCCTGGACATCGCTTGAATTACGTTTTTTGCCGTTGCCCCAGCCGTTGTTGTTCTTCCATGTTATGTGCGGACAAAATGAGAGGCAAAAAGCTGTATAAAATAAGAGTGCACTTGAAATTGTTGAGTTGACTTGTATATATGTGCGTCCGAATATCCTTGTTCGCCGGCGCGTCCCTTCGCCAGGCGGTTGCATCCGCATGCTTAAAGTTTGTTTCATGTTTTTTGTGTTCTTTTTGTAGTAAACTTTTCTCTTCTTTCCTTTTTTTTTTTGGGTGTGTCAACTTTTGCCTTTTGTTTTGCATTTTAGGGGGCAGCATCGGGAAAAGCATTTCGAAAATGCGGAAAGGAAAGAAAAGTTTTACCCAGGGTCCGCAATTGCAATGCTGACCGATGTCGACATCGTTGCTGGCCAGCCGCATGGCATAAAGAGCGACAGTCCGCAGGACATTTTATATTTAATTTACAGTGTGACCGCACTTGGACCCTGTCCTTCTGTCCGTCTGTCCGGCAGTCCTTCTCTCACTCCCTCTGTCGCTATAATACCATCCTTTTAATAAAGTGCAGTGCGGGTATGGAAAATGTTTCATTGGGAAATGGGTTGCGGATAAGCTCTGCGCTGATTCTCGCTCTCTCACTCTCGTGCGTATCTGTTTGCATTCTGGCCACACGGTCAGAAATTAATTTCTAATTCCCATTATGCTGGTCCAGTTGACTCGAACCGAAAATCTACTAAATACGCTATCCATTAAATAAACACATAGATTTTCAAGCGCGAATCGCATTAAATAAAGTTTCAAATAGGCTTTACGGCCGTCCAAAAGTGGGGATTACCGATGGGCGGTGGTGTGTGGCCCAATCACAGTGGCCAACAGGAGCCGCAACAACGGCAACGGAAATAAACCCAACAAATTCGATTGGGAATTAAAAAGGGAAACTTGAAAATGGAATATCAGTGAAAATGTGGGAAAACAGTTTAGGAATACTCTTTCCGGGAAAGGTATCCAATAATATTACAAAAGGGAGAGTTGTTAGGAGGTTTTTTTGTTCAGGGGCCTTGTTTTTAAAACATAAATCAGTCCTGTTAAATTAAAAATATATATAAACTCAATATACATTAAATTTCAGTCTATAATAATTTATTTGTACATTTCTTTTATATATCCCCTCACAGAGCATCACCTCGACCAACTTAAAGCTTAAAATTCAACATCAACAAAATTCGTTTCTCAATTATTTTGCCCTGTATCCACTCGACAACTTTTCTACTTTTTATTTTATTTTTTTGAGTATCTGAAGTTGTGGGGATTTTGAGGAGAGCAGTGCGGGTTGGCTGGGTCCCGAGGATTGGATGAACTGAAGCCGGCCATGTCCATGGGCCATTCAGTGTGCAGTCGTCCACACTTTTATTGCTTTAATTGCGCACCGAAGCGCAAGAAGAATCGACGCACATCGCTCTCCTCTCGGACACACATAGTACACACATGTTGCTAATGAAGTTTTCTAACAACATTTCCACTCATGTCAGATCATAATCTGTTAATCTGCGAGCCCCGGCAGCCCCTTTTTGGACCATCCCATGGACTGAAATGCTGAAATGACATAAAAATAGGCTGGCAGACATGTCAAGACCGACGACAACTGTGCTACCGAACACATCAATCCGATGGCAGCTCCCTTGGCAACCTTTTCAGCCGACAAGGAGGCAAGGACACGATGAGCTAATGAAAATGGATTTTTAGTTTGTCATCGAAGGGCAGGGGACAGCGACAGCAGGGGGTCAGCATCTGTTGTCGTTACTAGGACTAGTTGAAATTTTACATAGTTATGGGGCCAAGTTCAAACGTATTTGCAAATAGTAAAAGGATTTATTTAGGGATCAAGATAAAGGTGGCAAAAATATTTGAACAAAAGCATTCTGCTTGATGAACTTAAAGTTGAAACTCTATAAAGTTCTCAGAAACGAGCTGCCATAACTCAATTGAAAGCTTCTCCTATTTATTTTAATTGCCGCCCGGGCATGGCAGCATTAGGGTTTAGTAATTTCATCGATTGCTTAAACTGCAGCGCATTAATAATATCCTTTGGCAAACATAAACACAAATAAAGGCGGACAAATACTCCGGACTCACCACACTCTCTCCTCCCCTCTTTTGCAATTTGAGCAACATGTCAAAGCAAACAAACAGCAGCGTCACTGTCAACGGGAAAACTAGCAAACCAGAGGGGGTGGCACCAGGGAAATTCGCCACAAGGAGGGTAGGGGGCGTGGCTGGCGCAATTGTATTTATTATGCTTACGCCTCGATTGTGCTGAAAAATCAACAAGCCCATCGCGATGGCGTCTAAGCACCGAATGGGTGTGTATTTTAATTAAACCTGTTTTTCGAAGGCATTTATCAGATGCAGACAGGACGTGTACCTGAACGCACCCACCATCAGGATCCCCAAGCCCACTATCAGGTGTTAAAAAAGCAAACTAGACAAAGGAAAATGGGGGAAAATAGGGTGTACACTAAAAAAATTTGGGCTTCATTTGATAGAGAATTTTATAAAGTCAATATGCGGTAGGTGATGCCTGACGATATTCGCTTTAAACATTATTTTGTAATACTATATTTTTGAATAATTGAGTTTTTCAAAGCGAATATAAATATATGGATCTTTAGCAATCATTTTACTTATTTTGTAATATTATATTTTAAAATATTTAAGATTTTAATAGCGAATCGAAATATATATACTTTTTAGCATTAATTTGCTTTGATATAACACCAAGATGACTTAAAATATGTGCTTTATGGAGACTTTAAATGGATATTATATAGAAGTCAATTTTTTAAGCAAATCAGAGATTTTGAATTATCATAACTTAGCCAAAACCGCATTAATTTCAATTCGAAAAGTTGTTCTGTGTTGGTTTTTGTAAGGTTAATAAATCTGCCCAGTAAATAAAACGATTTACAAAATTTAATGTTTTCTTAATATTTTACAATTTTAATGATGTAACCCCTTATAAAATTTTGAAAAAAGTTTTAAATATTATTTTTTTCTCGGACATGTCTAGATCGACTCGGGTATTGATGCTGAACAAAAATATATATGATTTATAGGGTCGGAAATGACTCCTTCACTATGTTGCAAGCTTCTCACTAATATAATAATACTCTACAAGCGCTTGGTTTTTATGCAGTATAGTACCCCTAATTTTTCCCAGTGCTTTCTACCCGGCAAACCTTTCAAGATAGAAGCTAACATGTTTTACTGTTAATGGACTTTCGATATTTGCAGGAAGTTATGGCAGGCTTGATTTATGTCCCTTGGCTTTTACCTTTGGTCTGCCGCCTGCCGACCGCCGGGCAGGTAAAGTCGTTTAATTATTGAACAAGAAGGGGCAGACCGACATGTTTGTCTGGCAATCAAATTCAAAATAGTCTGGCATACAAAATGTAAGCTGATTTTCATTGGCATTCAGCCATTGCTATTACTTACTTACTTACATCGCATAAAACTCGAGTTTACCGCTCGGCACATAAACTTTTGCGAATTGCAGAAGGAAATCGGGAGGAAGCAATGCTAACGAAATCAAAGTAAGCACCTAAGCAGCTTATGCAAAAGACAATCGAATCTTTGTGCGTATTTTATTCCCATTTTACAGCTTCTCCAATAGGCAAAAAGAGTTGAACGAAATTTGCGTCTGGCGTTTATTGAGTGGAACGAACGGAACCCAACGCCTCTCCCCTGGAAAATGCAAAAAATGTAACCAGCCAGGCGGCCGTCTGCCAGTAAAAGCAAAAGTTTAAATTACTTTCTAGTAAAACTTTGATCCGAGGCGCAACAAAAAAAAAATAGGCTGCAGGGAAGATTAATGCTTAAAGCGTAGAAAGGGGGTAAACCGTTAAATAACTAATGCTGCCTATTTGGCTTTAAACATTCCCCTTGCGCATCCTTGGATTTAGTCAGATTTAAATTTGGCTAGGAAAATAGTTGGCGCGAATATAGTTTAAATTGAAACATTAAACACGAATATTCCAGTCTTTTGATGATATAGATTCCATTGAGATTCCATTTTCCCACCAAACCAAAGTCTAGAAATGAATATGTTAATCAAAATTATACATTTAAGAAGCCATTGAAACGAAGTTCTTAATAGAAATCATACAAAGTAGAATAGTTTACTTTTTAGGAAGGGAATTCAATAATAAAGATGGATCTCCCTGGTAAATTACATCTCCAAGCTTTCTTTTGTTCATTACTTATATATTGCGGCTTGCATTTAAAATTCTATGTAATCCATAATGTAAACTAATTATTTCATCTTAATTGTCGCTTTAACTGTAAGTGGGTGCCCGATCGATGGAGGCCGCCTCCAGAATGACCTTCATGATCTTGTCCTTCGCAAACTCGGCGGCGTCGTTGTTTAACTGTCGCAGTCGGTCGGCCACAAAGTCGCCAAAGACCTGCGACGAGTCCCTATGGATACTGAGGGCGCTGGCCACCGCCTTGTTTACCATTTCCTCGTCGACAACGCTCACCACGGACATCTCGCCGCCGACGGGTTCGCCTTCGGCTTCGCCTAAGACTTCGCACTCTTCCGGGAACTCATGCTCGTTGGCGTCGTTGATCGGGCAGTTGGAGAACATCACCTGCTCGGGCTCGTAAAGGGCCAGGTTTTCAATTATCTGCTCGTAGTCCACAGGCGGGTCCGATGACTTGTTCACTTTCTCCTTTTTCACGGTTACCTCCTTCTTAATCTTGGTAACGGGCGACTTCTTGGGGGTGCGGTAGGTGCTGGCGGCGGCGGTAGTACTGGGAACTGTGGTCGTCACCAGCTTGCCCTCGCTATCAATCTGACGGGTCTGGCGGCGATAATTGCAAATTAAAATGGGAACAGAGGCGGCACTTGCATACCGGGAACTTACAACAGTGGGATTCCTGATTTCCAGTTGCTTCAAGTGCTTCTTGGTGGCGGCGTGGGCCCGCAAATCGCTAATTTTCGTGTTTACGCAGCACTTGCAGAAGCGACAGTGCGCCCGGTACGAGTCGTCCGGATCTCTTCGCAGCCACTGCCTGAACTCGTCCATCTGCAACCAAACGTCGCGCAGCTTTTGCTTGTATATTTTCATGGTTCTGAGGCCGAAAAGTGTGGGAAATTAATGCAAAATTGGGTAAATTAAAACGCGCAACAATGTGAATGCAATAGTGATGACAATAACAACGCTACGCATCGCGACGCCAGCCGCGCCAGTGTTGCCAGTTTGTCCGAAGAAAAATAAAGCTGTTTTGTGGCTGTACATAAAAAAGCTGTTTTCAAGGCGGAGGAAAGCTTTAAAAAAGCTAAACGTTCCGCTGCGCTCTTGCTGAGGGCTTTTCACTTCTACACCTTCGTTTTTGCTTTGTTATTGATAGTTGAATACTAGCTGGGACTGTATATGAAAGGGTTGCTTATTAGGTTTGGTTAGGTTGGGATTGATTTTCGAAAAGTTCTAATTTACCTCACAAGACAGAGGCCAATGTTTTTTTTTATAAACATTAAATTTTTTAATTAAAAAATCAAGGCAGCCATGTTTGACGTAAAAATAGCTGATCTGGCTACACTTTAAGGAGCTCAGAAAATATCAGTATTTTTATACTAACTATCGCACGAGTTGAGCTATCGATCAACTGCGATCACTAACGATCGTTAGTAATCGAAATCATCTGACTACAAGAACCCGCAAAAATATTTACATTTTGGAAATTTAATATATTTTCTTATATATTTATAATTTATATATTAATTAATTAAATAAAAATAATATTAAAAAAACGTTGATTAAAAAAAATGAGTTAAAAAGGTATATAATTTTCGAAAGTTACAAAATGGGAGAAATATGCGAATCAATTTTATTTCAAGAGATCATTACAAAAACGGTTTGCATTTCAGAAGTTTAATTAAAAACATTTTTGAAATATTGTCCTTTATATTTGAGCTCGATCGGGGCATTAGTCTCCGAGGTACAGCGAGCCTGTATCTTATTCTAAGGCACCTTTCCCAGAACCCAAAGGTATCTCAGAGTCGAGTACATTAACTAACTATGTACATACATCCCTCTTTCTCTGTTTATTATTTGTTTTTCTTTTGTAAGCTAATGTTATTCAGTTAATCGCAACTCATCAAATCACCCTATTTTCCGTTTTGCAAATCACCAAATGGCCCAAAACTTTCCTTATCTGCCGATATCAAAGCCCTAGACAAGGGACACAGAAGAAGAGGAGACCTTTGTAGTGGCCCTTCCGGGTTTTTTGGCAAAGGACTAGGGACTAACTGTCGGTCTGGCAGACAAACAGGACTCAACCGCAGACATAGAGACAGACAGACAGCTCAAACGGAGTCGCCGCCTCCAAAAGTTCATTCGTTTGTAAATAATTTTTAGCCAAAGGCAAAATCGATACTTTGCTTAAGATTTTTGCATATAGCACAGAAATAGTACGTATGCAGGAGCTGTGGAAATTTTGTCAAGCTGCGGCAAACTTTCAACGGCAGCCGCCGTCGAGCAAAGTTATATGAACAGCAGCGTATGCCGATAATGCAGGGGAAAAATGGAAAAGGAGATGGGTGGAGAAAAGGCAGAGGAAAATAGGCAAGGGCATAAGCCAAATGGGGAAGTTTTGCTATTAAAGTTTTTCATCATCAGCGCCTATTTGCCGAGCTCTCGAAACTTGGCCCTAAACCCGTTCGTCGTTCGCTGTTCACCGCTCCCCTTTGGGCGATGATAGAGAAAAGGGCAAATATTTGTCAGGCAATTAAATGTTTACTGTTTTTATTATATGTTTTTGTTTGCTTTCCCATTTTCTCCCCTTCTACATTTTTATTGTCACAAAGGAGACGAGACGCGAATGGGGGGGTAGGCGGCCGGCAGAGTCGGCTTTTCTGGCTAAAATTAATCATACGCCTGGCTGGCACAATGCAAACAATTTGCCAAAGGCAAAGGTAACAACGGAGCAGCTAAACCGCAACACAGCGACGTCCAGCTCAATGTGCACCTTGCAACGATGCGGTTGGGGCCAATGAGCTTAAATCTATTTATTAGAGATGAAAACGTGAGGGAAATCGAATTGGAATTTGAGGGATAAATTAAGAAACATTAATAATATTATGGTTTCTTATTAAATTTAAATTTCTGGTTTTAAATAAAGGAAATATATCCACCTAAAACAGGGTTTACTTTGAATTTCAAGCTAAGATAGTGCGAGGGTTTATGATCTTAAAACCTGAAAATCTTCAGAAAAGTCTATGTGATCTAAACCCTATTAATAATATAATATAATATAACATTATGCAATTCCCTTCTCCAATCCCATTCAATATCCCTTTAATACCATCTCCATCGCCAGCCAGTCGATGGTAATGCGATTTACGGGCAACCATTTTGAAGCGATTCATCGAGGCAACATATTATTGCCACACACACTCATTCCCAGCATCCTCAAGTACCGCGTTGTGCCAGGCCCTATCAGAATCGCGATTTAATACTGTGTATGCATGCAAATTAATTAACAACACTCGTTGGGGCCATAGTAAATTAATAATTTAGCCAGACATTACGCATACGACGCATCGGTTGAGTGGCAGTAAAAAGCTGTCCAAAACGCAACGGAGACGGGCCAAGAGTCATTTTAATTACCACATAACAAGGCAGCAGCGGGCCCCACGAGAGGAAACTGGGAAATGCGAAAAGCGTGGAGCGAAAAGCTGTGGTGCTGCTGGGAAATGGAGCGGGAAAGCATGTCACGCTAAATGGGAAATGTTGCGAATACAACGACCTGAGGGCACAAGTGGCCCGAGTGTGTGTCTGAGTGGGTGGGCGAAACGCGTGTGTGTGTGTGCGTTTTATGACATTGCCAATTTACAAAATTTCATAAATATAAATTGGTTTTAAATGTTAAAATAAAACAATTAAAATGTACGCTGCATCCTGCATTCTCCGCCAGGTTCCCGTTTCCGTTCTCGTTCCCCTTTCCGAAATTCAGCAAACAATCGCGAGGCTTTGAATAATTTAGGCGGCATTATGATTGCATTTCCCTCGAGAGCGGTTGAGTGTAAATCGGAAATTAGTCAAACAACCGAAGCCATTTCCATTTACTACATGGCCGAGCCGGGCATCGACCACCACTCTTTTTGGCTAAATCACGGCCAGGGGGAAAATTGCTCAATTCAATTCGGCGGCGGTGGCGGCGGCGGCAAACAAGAAATTTATTTACCCATCAACCAATTTTTGTGTGGAAATTGTTTATGGTTGTTACTTCTCTGGAACATTTCATTGGTCGGCGATAAAACGGCATGACAAATGGAACGAAATTCGCTGGCAATTTCCGCGTTTTCACAGCCACCATAAATTTCGCACTAATAAAACTGCGGAAAAGTGTGCTACAAAAAAAGCAATTGAAAAGGCATCAACTGCGAGTGCAAAATAAATGCGCCTTAAACAATATGCTATTGGAATTTATTCCTTTTTTTTTTTAACAATCCATTAATGCCGGCGATCGTCTTGTTCCGATGAAGTCTTGGCCTTAAAGTCGCAGCTATTAAGTAGCGCCGCTGCATGGCCAACAAATCGATATTTAATGACAAAGCGCAGTCACGCCCAGCCAAAACACACACCCGACCCCAACACCTAACACCCAACACCCACACTACACACAACCGAACAAAGCAAGCTCATACATCATTGTCAATGTCAAAGTGTCAAAGCAAACTTGCAGTGCACCCAGCCAACGGGGCATAGTAGTTGCTACACTGAAAAGAACAGTTGGGATTTACTAACGAAATTTATAAATATTATTTAGAGGTTGAAAGTTTCTACTAGAAACTATTCTCTGTTTCCTGTTAATCAAATCCCATTTTATCCGGAAATGTATTCGGTTTATAATAACTGTTGTAATATTCTAGTATATTTGTGATTAAAGATCATCCAAGCCGCAGCTCAATAAGATCCTTAAGATCAGCGAAGGGCACGAGATCTAACGGTTTGAGCAGCAGCTCGGCCAGCAGCCTCCGAAAAAAAGATAACGGTTTGAGCAACGTGAGCAAATTGAGCCACGGCGGGCCCGTCGCTGCTTCAGATCCATAATGAGTGTAGTTCAAAGAACTCGTTGCTCCTATGTTTACCTGTTTATAAAAATCAGCTTCTGTTCAGTCCTAACATTATCAAAATGGTATATAAACATATGTTTATAAATGGAGTCTATATATGTATTTATTGGCTACTTTTTAATTACTGCATGAATTAAAAGTAAAAAGTTACCCTTGTACCTTAAGGATAGCAGGCATAAAAACCCCTATAAAAATTAAACCAAGTAAGCTATATATTTTTGTTAATAAGAGTATAATACCTAAGATATAACCCTCAAGAAAATCTTGAAAAATTCTACATGTACAATTATTTTCCTCCGTGCACCTTTGCATTTCTCAATCAGTGGTTGTTAGAATCATCTCAACGAGCCCACCGAACCCAAGTCAAGTGCAATAAACCCTGAAACCGAGCGGAGAGTTTTGCATTTCGGCCACGCCCACATGATCCCTTTCCGGGGGATCCCCCTTTTGGCCCGCAGTTATGATGTTGCAGTAAGCAGCAAGTAAACTGCAATTTGCGAACAAAAACTTTGCTTGCGACAAACTTTCGCCCCATTGTCCCGTCTCTGTTTCTGGCTCGGTCTCTGCCCTCAGTCCTCTATCTTTGGGCCAACAATTTGAACTGACAAAGTCCGGCGATAAAAAAATGTTTAAGTACTTTAGTTGCGCTTCGAATGCATCGCACAAAAGTTTATTAAACAAACAGGTAACGATAAAACTGAATGGTAGCGAGCAGGAGACAGAGGTTGGGGTGGAGTGTGAGAGAGAAATGGAATGATTTACTTCCACTGAGTTTATTTTTAAAAACAGATTTTTCAATGAATAACAAATTTACAGCTTTATATGCATGTTGGTAGCAAATTGAGAATGGAAAAGGAAATCTGCAATAAAAGTTACAAGGGTTTTACAACCGTTTTGTTAGTGTAGGGATTTTAAAACTATGTTTTTAGTCTACGAGATCTCTTTTAATTAAACTACGTATTCACAAAAAATTGTAAATTTGTTAAATAAAAATTGTAAAATTAAGTTAATTAAACAGAGTTTGTTAATTTTTGCTTATATTTAACATAATTCATGGAATATAAAAAGTAAACGGTTTGAAACACTAAATAAAAAAGACTTTTGCCTCTGAAACTTCATGAATGACACACCCTATAAGATCAATATCCAAATCTTTTGGAACTGAGGTCATGATATTCCAATCCTACTTATAGCTCTTTTTTTCTGATTTCTTTAAAAGTACCTTCACAGGTCCCAAAAAAAACCCCTAAACAACAATCGGGTGTCAATTTGACGAGTAGCTTGTCTAGTAATAAAACCTCGCACCATTAACAATGTACAGTCGCCATAGTCGTCCTTCGTCTTTCGTCCTGCCTACGCCTCCTGGCGCTCCGCCCCACAACGATTCTGTGTACGCTGCTCGCATAATCAATTATGCGTCTGCGGTGCGTCCAAAGTTCTCTCTAAACTTGGCAATTTATTTGCACCGGAAACTCAACATAAATCAAACTAATTTCTCCTGGGATTTTTCAACACAAGTTCCAACGTGTCCCCATCGCTGTCTCTGTCTCTGTTTCTGTCTGTGTCTCTATCCCGCTCCCACTGTTGTTTTTGGTCACGTGTTGGGTCTGCGTGGGAGGGAGATATAGGGGGAGGCATAGCAAATTGAATTTGTCGCGCTGTGTTGCATAATTTGAGGCGCATTGTGCGTCTAATTGGCCGGGGCGAACAAGAGGAAAAAGTGAAAGCCCCCGAAGAAATGGGAATCCGGCCAAGGAGGCAAGGGATGCTGCTCTTATTAGACAGGTTTTGTTCCATATAATCAATGCTAATTTGTATGGTGAGTGGCGGCATCCCTATTCAGCTGAACCGCATTGTCTACTCGCGACGCCTGTTGACTTCGGTTTACGTGAGCATCACTCATCTGCGTCACTTCGATGTCACTGCCAGAAGAAATGATGAACCGGATATAGAAATGGCAGAGAAGATGACTGGAGAAGACAGGGCAAAAGGTTATCTTTTATTTGTTGTATATATTTCTTTGGTTTATTCAGAGAACTTAAGGCAAAGGTTACATTTTGGTGATTTTGGGTTTGAATAAATGGGATACTAAGGAGGTTTAACTTAGCTTCTGAAAGATTCTTTAATGCTCAGGCATTTAGGTAAGTATCCTTTAAATGTGCAGAAAAAATTGTATACCACTTTACATTTAATTTAAAGCTTTATTGGTCTTTAGGTCTACAAGAACTTGCAAGTAGTTTTGACGCTTAGATTTCCTTATATCTAGATGGAAAGTTTTTAAATATATTTTGAATTGATTTTCTATTGTATTATAATTTATTTTCCAGTGTCCTAATTGTTTGCGCCTGCTAAACGCCAATTAGCTGACTTCATTGCCTTACTAACTTCCAGCAAAGAGTGATGGTTCCGTGCCTATCAGTAGATTTACGAGATCTTCCGCCTCACGCCGGAGCCAGAGACGGTGCCTGAGCCGGAGCTCAGTTTCAGCTGTCACGGCTTGTCTGTCCGCCTACCACAAAACGGTGCCGAAGGCAACTGGTCATGTGGTTCAGCAACGCGGACTTCCTCGTCTACGTGGGATTACTGCAGACACTGTCGCCGGATGCCCTGCGGCTCCTCTCGCGCGCCAAAAGCCCCCACTGTTGGTCCAAATTGCATCGAACTTGGAGCACCCAGTCTCCCAGCTGAAACCCTTCATTCTCCCTCCTCCGCTCCGACCTTGATGATGATGATGACGATGATGTGGCTGTGCAAGATGACAGCGATCGTGCTGCGTGGCAGTTACAGCAAATTTGCATTACCTGGGCAGGTGGTGTGCTGGCATGGATATGGTGCCACTTTTATACGGTGAATTTAATGCCAGTCGCGCTTTTAAGCGAGGGTTATTCGAGAAGATGCCTAAAATATGTTTAATATTTTATTTTATTTACCTTTGATTTGAAGTATTTTATTAATTATAATAATTACTTTTTAAAATCCATATAAGTAGTATAAGTATGTAAATCATCGTTGAAGAAACCTCTTTATTTTATTTTCAATTTAAAATGTATTTCCTACTTTCTTCTTACTTATTTCTCAATTTTTTTGTACTTACAAGAAGTAGGGTTAATGTCTAGACTACGTTGTGGAAATACACCTCTATAAGCTGGTTTTATTTTTAATTATATGATTAACTTAATTATGTAAGCATCTCAAACCAGGCTGCTTTTTTATTTTCAAATTCAAATTATTTCTTACCTTCTTCTAACCTATTTCTCCTGGGAACCTATACAAAATTCTTATAAATTCCTTGAACCCCACCTCGCTTTCCATTTTCAATATTGCAGAAATAAAAGCAGCAGAGTCTTAAGCAGAGGGGAGCTTTTTCAGACATTATTTTAAATAAGATTCGTTGAATATTTTACCAAATAGATTCAATGCTTTAAGCTGTCATAATGCATGATTTTCCCACTCTTAAGTGCCCTTGTTAAGTTCGCCTCTTTAAGCTTGAATAAACTTAAGATACCCCCGCTTAGCCTGCGCCCCTGACTACCATCTTACGACGGAGCTTCTGTGATTTGCAAAACAATTTCCTCATCAGCGGCAACTGTGAACCACATTTCCAGCATCGTCGTTCTCGTCGTCGTCATCCTGGCCACATCACCTTGTTTTAGGTCGGAATCCTCGCGGCGCTTCTGAGCTCGACATGCACACACCATACACCCCTCACACACACCCTACACACACACACCTCAGCCACAACGTACAGAACACCACCTGGCGTCGCTGGGAAATTGAAAATGTTTGTTGCTGCGGCAAGAGTCTGCAAAGTTGGCAAATCGAGATTGCAGTTTGCCGCTACGATGCTGTTTACGATGATGAGTCTCCTGACCGATTTTCGGCTAATAACTGCAAGCCGCAGCTTCCTGAACGAAGCATTTACATAATTAACAAGCAAAAAATTTAAGATTTAAGCTGTTAAAAAGAATAACGACCAAAAAGGAACACAATATCCTAATGTGTTCAACACTTTGGGACTTAACAAAAAAAAAAAAGACTGGTGTGCTCATGTGTGTGTGCGTTAGCTGTTATTAAAATCATAAATCTGCATTAAGCGACTCTGCCTGGCGGGCAAACAAAACGGCTTTATCAGCTAGGCAACGCATTTTTCATACTTTTTTGGCCATACATAAATTTATTTTAGGGGCTCGCCCGCTCGTTCGTCTCTTTTTTAATAAACTCTCGCTGTCTCTCGTCCTCTCCCTCCCGCCTAAGCCTCACGCGGGGCTTATGTCCTGAAAGGCATCCTTTAATTTATTTTCCATACACACACAGCCCAAAAAAAACAGCAAAAAATGATTAAAAACCACTTTAATATATCTTCTTTGTCACTTTAGCTGGCTATGAAGAATAATAGGATGTGAACGAAGGACTTGCGGTAAGTCCTAGCTGACTGACAGTTAAGGCTTTAAGTTGTGGTTTTTTGGGACTCACAGGAAGTAGGGTTAAAGTTTGGACTAGGATGTGAAGAGACCCCTCTTTAAGCTCATTTTAGTTTCAATTATTGAATTATATTTCTCAATTTCTTAACCAGGCAAAGGCTGCTGAGGATTAAAAGGTGAAGGCCGCAAATCGAAGGGGTTCCCATTTCTTTCTGATGGTGGAGGTCACTTACAGGAGAATCACTTCCAAAAAGGCAAATATTAGCAGTAAAATCCAAAGTCTGGACATGTGTAAGTTGAACTGAGAAAAAACTCGGAAATCAGAGGGGTTTATATAGGCAATATTTGTAATCATGAAATGTCCAGCTGACTCCCAGCTCACAGAATAACTTGAGAATGTTATTAAAAAACTAAGGGGATTTTTCCCCAGTCAATCTTTGCAAAAGGAATTTTTCTAAGCGTTCAAAATAATGATATATTAATAAATTATTAAATTATATTAGTACCAGCTCACAGAATGACTCAGAACCTTCTAAGGCTATCTTCTTAAAGGTTATTTATCAGAAGGTTCAAAATAATTATAAATTAGTTAATTAGCAAAGCCCAGCACACAATTTGCATTTATTTATAAAACAAAGAGAGAAGAACTGCTCATTATAGAAGTTATTACCGCCTGTTTCCATAAAAAAAGGAAATATTAAAAAATGCATTAAATCCACCGCCCTTCCCACACAAAATTCAAACAATTGATTTCCCCCAATTCGTTATTGAAAATTCAGGCACAATTACTGGCACCCAAAGTGGCCTATTAGCCTGCCTGAACAATTAGATAGTTGGCAATGCACCCCAGGAGCCAGGATACCATTCTGGTGAAGCCCCCAACTTGTTGTATTGTATCCATCGATTTTTGTAGTTGCCCATTTTGTGATGTTCAAAATAAAGTAAAAAAAATCAAGAAGGGTGGAGGAGGATGAAACTGACACAAGCTCGAGAAGAAAAAAAAAAGAGAAAAGTTCAAAATTACAACGCATAGTTGCGGTCAATTGTTAGTGCAAAATACCCCAAACAATTAGAAACCACAATTGCTGTTCTGGCCAAGGGAGAACTTTTCATTTTTCCCTCCCGGCAGGAGTGCAGGCAGGCTGCAGTTTCCATTTCCTCCTCAGACCTCAGACCTCCTTCTGCAAATGCATTCTGGGGTTAATGCTCGCAGCCAAGCGAAGGGCGAACGTGAACGTAACCCCCAACCGAACCCCCAAACTTAACCCACTTCAGACGGAGAGTTCGGTTTATAAACTTGCCCGGGCGCATTGCTGTCGTCCGTCGACAGTACATTTGGCAAATTTTCTTTCTCCTCCGGAGCTCAACTTTCCGTGCAGCTGCAGTTTTCCAGCAAGGATCCGGGTACACCCTTGCTCCTCGCTGGCGGCGCCTCTGTCAAGTGAGGCGGACATAATGCGATTTTAATACAGATTTCGCTCGACTCCCCGATGGCCCCAAGACTGAGGTCTGTCATGTTGCATGACACTCCCCACTGCAGGAGCGTCTCTCTCTCTCTCATTCTCTGTGTGTATGTAATTTATAAGCCTTTAACTGTTTATTTGTTGGTCATAACCAGGAGCATGGACAACGTGTGCCACATTTCGGTCGAGTCGCTTGATAACTGCGTATCCGGCAGAGCACTTAAGCCGCTTACCGCCCTTGCTCATTTTGGCCCATTTTGCTGGCCAGCATTTTCCCCAGCATTTTCACTGACTTTAGTGCAATTGAATAATTAGGTGGAGTGCAGCGGCTGCCTATTTGAAAACGAAATGAGTTGGGTCCTGGGAATAATGCATGGAAACTGATGGCAACTTAGACAAGCATTAGCATTAGTAAATAAGCTTTAAGTAGGTAACTACAGATTTATTCAGTCCCAGTTTTATGTCTCTAGATATTCCAGTTTTAATTTGTAAACAAAGCTTTAAGAGTCTTTTATAGCTTTTGATTTCCTTAATTTAAATCTAATCAAAGGAGTTGGTAATCTAGAAAACTATGGTTTTAGAAGGTAACTACAGATTTATTCAGTCCCAGTTTTATGCATCTAGACTTTCGAAATTTAATTTGTAAATAAAGCTTCAAGAGACTTTTATTGCTTATAATTTCCTTAATTA